>JAHPZR010000208.1:30000-45000 GCA_019787425.1 Platygyra sinensis | reverse complement strand
GAGCCTCCCCGTATAGGCCATTATAGGGAGTACCCCCCCCCCCCCTCCTGGGGAAAAAAACATTCCGAGAGAAATAAGCTCACTCACTCACTTAGTTAGAAGACCCTGCCAGATAAGTTGTTACAACTACAAAGTACTAAATGAATCTTCTTAAGCCATGATTTTGACCATGCACACCATCAGCAAATTAAATAAATATGTTTTGTCCTGAAGGTTTCAAACTGAAAAACAGCCTCTCATGAGATCTGATTAGATCAGCCTTCATTACCAGAGGATCAGTGCCAAAAGTTGCATCACATGCCAGGCTGCCTCCTCTTTGTTAGCACATTTTTATTGCCTCACTAACAGTTGGAATCAATTTAGCAGCTGGTAGCTTTGTGTTTTCCACTGGCACATATCCTTGTGGTCCCAGAATCCTGTGATGATTTCATGAACAGATCAAGTTCTCAGGAGCATCATTTGCAGCATACATTGTCACCCAAGAAATGCAAAACATTGTAACTGGGCAAACAACAATAACTAAAGGTGATACCGAAATTCTATCCAAAGACTTTTTCACAGAAGGCAAAATTTGAAATGTCAGTTATCCTTTTTCCAAATCCAGTTGGCAGCCCAGGGAAGACATATTTTCCACAATAGCTGTTTTCAAAGACAAGTATTTACTTATTTGTTATTTTAAGTAAGCCATAAGGTTAATCTGTAACAGAGTAATGATTGAAGCTCCATACACGGCAGATCACTTAATGTAACTCCAATTATATATCTTGTTCAAGTTTCAATCATTTATGCTGAGGAAAATGTGTAATTGACGAAATAAAAATTCTACCCTTTTCTATATAAACCAATTTCTATAGGACTTTTCCTGGACTCAGATTGAATTTTGAAGGTCTCTAAAATGATTAACCCATTTACTCCAAAGATCTCACTGTTTATTCTCCTTACTGTCTGCCATACATTTCATATTTTTGCCTTGAGTTTAATATATTTTCAGCACTTTCCAGGACTAGTAGCCTTGTTCCAGGACTTTCCAGTCTTCAGAAAATGCCACAATAAAATTAAGCAATGTTGCATGACCGATTAATATCCCGCTCGAAACAGAATTGTGAGAGTTTGACATACCTGGCTAGCCAATGCGATGAAAGATTAATCAGGATTTGAAAACTTTCAGTCACAGCGAGTGATGTAAGAAATATTGGGAAAAAATCCATTTCGTCCAAGAAAGCGGTGAAAATATTCCGAAACGCCGAAAATGTTATCGACACCGAGGAGTGTACAAAAACTCTCAGTTTGTTGAATGCGCTAATGTTACGATACCTGCGAAAGGTCCAGCGTATTTGCGGCGAGTTTCTAGCGGATATGTCGAACGATCTCCCCTACATTTTGTGCTGTGATTTGAACTTTTTTCCTCGAGTAAACATATGGCGAGCAACTGGCTCGGATGTATGTATGGTGTAAGAAGACGCGAAATGGCTCGTAGTCTTGCTGCTCTGTGATTGGGCAGAAAAATACAAAGGTTTTCTGGCACCAATCAGAAGCCAGAACTAGCCGGACCGTTTGGAACTGGTCCTTTAAAACATTGTCCCCAGGGGCTCTTCTCGTCGTTTTTGACTTTTCTTCGCCCGAATTTTTTCTCGCCCGTTTAGACTTTTTCCCGCCCCCACTAACTGCCCCTGGGTCTCCGAGGATGCGCCAGTAATTGTCCAGTAATTGTATCAGGCGTACCTTCCCGCCGCGACAAAAAATATAAGGGACACCTGATCGCAGTTACCATTGAATGTTTCCTTCCTTAGCTGCCGCTCAACAAACCGTTTTCCACGATCTCTGACCCCGCTTTTACTGAGGCAAAAAAAGCATTAGAGCATTTGCAAAAGACCTCGGAAAAACAGGCAACATTGCCGGTCTAATAGAGCCCATAAGAAACGGTCAGAGAGCAAAAATCCCGCAAAACTACAGAGGACGACCTAGTTTTATCTCAGTCTCTTTTTGGCCGACGAGGACGAGAGATTCAACGCCAGCTAACGCCAACAATTCTGTCCGTGCGAAAAATCCATCAAGTAGTTGAGTATTTTGATGAGCTGAACCGAAGCGCCGGTTCGGGTCTCGGTGATTCTGAAGATGAGTCCGATGCTAAGATATTTCAGTCTGTCTCTGACTCTGAAACTGAACAATGATGCGAAGGCAGCCGCAGCAAGGGAACGCTGATAGAGTTCTTGTCAATCGAGAATAATTTTGACACGTCTGTCACATGGCGATCAAACTTTTCCGCAATACTTTTACAACTGTCATGTGCAAGTGCACAAGTAAGACTATTCTTGATGTCTCAAACTTGAACGCTTTTCAAACTCTCTGACCAAGGTTGAATATCCTTCGTTTTGTAGACGTTCCTTAAATTATAGATGATTGTAATTTTCGTTCAGCAGACTCGCCGGCTTCGCTTTCAAATTTTCATTTAACTCAGTGTACAAACGGTGCGCCTGGCATGTGACTTCCCACTTGCCGTTGTTTTTGCCACATCAACTTCCGGTCGTTTTGTAAAACTAAAAACCAATAAAATTTAGCTATAATTTTCTAGTATACAAACGTACCGAATTTAACGAAACAATTATTCCAATTATTCCAATAGTGGCAGAATATTTACCGAGCCGCGAAGCGGCGAGGTAAATATTTTGCCACTATTCACCGAGATTGAGAACAATAATTGTTTTAGTATATACACAGGAAGTGATCTCAACAACATTTTCAGAAGGAAACCAATAAAATTCGATTTAATTGACCTCTCAATTCATGCGTGGAAAACCTACAAGCGGTAAAAAGCATGCGCGAATTCGCGAAACTTTTTACCGAATCTTTGAACATGGAAAATCTATAGTTAAACTTCGAAAAAACCTCGTGACAGTCTAGAACAATGGTCCTTAAACACCGTTCAAATCAGTTTGAATCAAAAGTATGCTTTATTCAAAAGTATGCTTTATTCAAAAGTATGCTTTATTTTTGTTTGGCTTACGCATTTTTCACTCGGTAGGGAGTGAATAATGCTCATTAGCCAGAGATAGCGAACCAATCAGATTGCTTAAAACACAAAGATCACTGAGTGTGTATATACTAATAGGCTATATACTGTGTTCACTGTGTTTACAGGTAGGTTTCCAAGAGAATAACGAGGACCAAACTGCCGTTGATAGACATGTAATAAACAGCTATGTCTTACCTCGACCCAGGCTGTTATTATGTTGTATTCTGGTGGAATGTGGTTTTTCACTTTACGATCGTTATCCTGAACAGACACAAGTACAACTGGTGACGCATAAAAAGTGGTGTTGAACTGCACTTGCTGGGAAGAAAAACATAAAAAGCGCGTAAACCAGTCAAGTTGCATTTTTCTGTTTTAGTAAGATTTAACAGGAAGGATCTGAAGATAATCTCGAGAAACCACTTTCATAATTGCCATTTTGTTGAATACGTTACGTGTTTGTTGGATAACCCTTTAAATTTGCGATCAGAGATGATAATGTCAGACCTATCAGCTGAGATGAGCAACGACTATGAGATGAGTGACACCTGCCAATCGAAAACACTCACTTGACAGAAGCCATAATTATCATCAGCTGTTGGATTTCCTTTGTTGAGGAAAAATGCTTCTCCTGCCAACGTAAAATTAAACTCGGAACCATTGCCAAGGAAAGCAAACCAATCCTGTAGAGAAAAAGGAAAATCTTTTATCAAAAATAGTTGTCGTCAACAAAGACATAAATATTCCAAATGAAAAGAACGAGGCAGCAAAGCTTACTGGTGAAAACGGACGGAAAGAATCAAGGAAAGCAAACTACTTATAAAATAAAAATTGTAATTGTAATTGAAATATTCCTTTTAGAAATAATTCAGTCTTCGAAACATATTGTTAGCACTAAAAGACTATTAAAGTCTTAACAATACGTTAATAACATTTCACGCACCACAATAGTGTCTTGATGTTTTCCGTCACTGAATTGCCAGAATTCCCGGATGCAAACTTGGAAACTTTGAGAATTCACGTTTTCCAACCAAACATGCATTGCGTCATCAGGCTTTGTGTTACGAGCGTACTTAGCTGCGACAAATACCAAAGGTCTTCTACCAAAGCTCTGTAAATTACCCAAAGTTATGTTACAATTGCTGCATTGCAGGAGTCCTCTTTTGCTAGTCTTTGTGTCTTAAGACCAAAATTTCGACGTTGTAAATAAACTGTACCCAAAGGAGAAAGTTAATGGGGAGATTAATATTGCCCGAGAATCATTGTTAGCACGTTGTGAGGAATAGCAAAATTAACGGAAGGCACATTGAAGCATACAGCAATCCTCCTTCCAATTACTAAACAAATGCTTCGACAGGTACCTTTTGTACTTGTGAAGAAGG
This sequence comes from Platygyra sinensis, assembly GCA_019787425.1. Classification (NCBI taxonomy): domain Eukaryota; kingdom Metazoa; phylum Cnidaria; class Anthozoa; order Scleractinia; family Merulinidae; genus Platygyra; species Platygyra sinensis. The sequence continues at coordinate 40,608 of JAHPZR010000208.1, read as the reverse complement.
AAGTGGCATGCTCTCAAAAGTGTGCTATGATAATGCATTTTAATATTTCGCTAAAATGAGAATTCCATTTCCAGTTGTTTTTTAAACCATGACGTCAGGTAAGGTTTTTGTAAGATACTTTTTGGAATTCTGTAACTTAATTCGTTTTTAATTAAATTTGCAGGACGTAACATTAAATTGGGATCAACTCTCATCTTAACAAGGACATACATTGATACATACATAAACGGCTTTCTATCTGTTTGTTCAGTGTCTAACCTGTAAGAATGTAACTTTTTCACATTTTCTTTCTCTTGTCCACATTCCTTGAAACGTCACACTGCCATGCATCATTTTTGGATGATTTTGATAGGCCAGCCAGTTGATAATTCCAGTTTTATTTGATCCAGTCCCTTTTTCACATGCACAGACCTCAAATCCACGTGTACTAATTGACTGAACCCACACAGCAGAAGGCAAATGAACACGTGAGAACTCTTCACCGTGGCTCATTGACACATGCACCTGAACCTAAAGGGCATAAAATTTTAATATATCATTAACAGAAATATTATCAGTCAGTAAAATAATTCAACTAACATTTAGACCTGAAATTGCTTTTCTGACAACTGCAAGCCTGCCGGTTGAAGTTTTAACTTGCTTGAAATTTTTCACTAAAATAAGCCTGCACAAGCAACTTTAATACTTTAAAGTTTTTCATAAAACAGCGTTTAAACCGCATTGCGTGATATTCAGTTAATCTACACGCTTACGAAAGAATGAAAGATGCGAATGCAGCCATAACACTACTGGAAAAATGACCTGCACGCTTACCTTTGAGGATCCACTAAAGGCTTGAGGAAAGGCAACATTAGGTGAACATCCACATCTGTAGCTCCAATCTTGAAACGTTTGCGACATGTTGAGCTTGCCAGTTTGTAGCAGAGGAATCCCTGAACAGAAAAAACGATGGATCTCGGTCAATTTTACGCAAAATATTGAATCTGTAACTAGCTGACTAAAGCTCCGTGCACACTATAACGGAGGAATTTGAAAACAGAGATTTCGCTCTGAAAACGCATCAAATATTTTTCGTCCACAATACGCTGGATCAATTTGAAAACGCAACAATGACGGGTCATTTTGGATTTGTGTTCGAGGAAACTTCGGTCAGGTAAATCACGTGATTATTGTGACACCATCGTTTTCGAAATGCTCCGATTTCAAAACGTTTCTCGTCCATAGGAAAGCACAAAGCCGGTGTTTTGTTTTTCCGGTTTGAAGAACGTTTTGGAAAAGCATTGTTATCGTGACGTATTGGTGTGGACGGAAGGCCTAAAAGTATAAAATTAAACCTCCGTTTTCAAATTCTTTCTTTGTAGTGTGGATCACGGGGCCTATAAAATATGTTAACAGGTACGGTCGGACGAGTTAAAATCACTTTGAGTGCGAGCCAGACAAGTTTCTTGTATCGCACTGTCAGCAAGTGCAGCTTTTAATTATTCAATAAAACTACAAAAAAAAAAAAAAAATGTCAATGTCAACTGCAATAACACCTAATAAAACAATCGAGTGAGATCAGTTGAGTGACATCAGTTGACGTGACGTGACTACAGACATGAGTACTTTTAGTCTCGTCGACTTAAGATCGGGGCGATTTTACCGGCACCAGTAAGTCGTTTGCATTTTACGCGACCCACTAAATGGGGAAATGACAGTACATAGAGAAACAGTCCTATTTACGAACTATAAATAAAAGTTGTCTACACAGTATTAAAATTAGAATGAGATCAAAGAAAAGCAAAGCACAGTTAAACCTTCTTTTCAAAAGTTGAAGAGGATTTACAGATCATAACATCTTATTGATTTCACATTTTATTTGATCAGATGGAAAGTAGTGAAAACGTATTAAACATTTGGTTTCTTCTATGAGTACCGGAGCACAGATTACGTAAGCTTACGTAAACCAAAAGAAATAAAAGACAGGAAACAAAACAACTAAAAAATAAAGACTAATCCCAAGTTACCAAAAATACAAAGCTTTCCGGTACCTACAGAAGGACCCAAACATTTCCACCAAAAGAGCATGATATATGATGGTCGTCTCTTGTTTCCTTTTTTTATTTAGTTATTTATTTTATTATTTAAAGTACACGTATCACAAATTACAAATTACAATGACAAAGCACTCTGCTATGGCTACTCCAATACTACAATATCAGTACTTTACTTATTTACACCAGGTGTTACTTACATACATTAGGAAAACTAATTACATGTAATTAGTTTAATACAATCAAAAGTAGCCAGCTTAGTCTGTAAAGTTTGTGAGGAGCATAATCACGTTACGAGTATTCCATCGGTGTTCAATTACAAATTTTCAATTTTGTATTTATAATTATTGATTCTAGTTATAAATTCGGTTAGTACAAGTGAACTGTTGTTTAGTTTACTTACATACACATAGAATTTCATGAAAAGGAGGGTGTAATTGTATTTTCTCACTAGCTCCATGTATATTGGATACTTTAAGGTGGCGAAAAGCGTTTCTTTTGCTTCTGGTTGAAGGCTGGAACCATTCCGTGTGTTGAACCAATTAATGACTTTGCATGTGAAGGTTTTTGTAAATTCGCAGTCGATAAAGGTATGATTTATTGAGTCTGGCTCACCACAGTAGATGCAGTGGCTGTCTGTATTTATCTGCAGAAGAGTTCTTTCTTTGTAATAACAATCCTATGAATAAATTTGAATTGAAATTCTTTCAACTTATTTTTTTGCATGTTTTTGAAGCATTTGAAAAATATCTGTCCAGATCTCTGTGTCTATTGAAATATATCTCTTTCCCATCTTTCTGGGCCAGTATGAAGTGATCAGTGTTTCTCAGTGTTTCTGAACGAGAAGTAGGCGATAATAGTCTCTTGCCCTATGCGTCAGTTCAAAATTGATTTGGCTAGTTTCGCTAAGTAAAAAAGGATTTGCAGTTATCTCTGTAATTGGACATCGAATTTTGTCCTAGGGCTCGCGCTCAGGGCCCGGTTGTTCAAAGGCTGGATAACGCTATCCACCATATAAATCGCTATCAAGTGGACAAGTGTTGACAAAACGAACCAGTGATTTATCCGGTGGATAGCGTTATCCACCCTTTGAAGAACTCGGGCCTGTTCTTCAAACGCACAGGAATTAATTGCACTCAAGATTTGATAGAATTGGAGAGAGTTCATGTTGCAATGATATTTAGCTTGAAATTCTTGAAAAGTTAGGTATTGACCGTTTTCATTGGATCGTGTGGATACCCTTGATAAACCATTCCCTTATAAATAGTGGTTTCTCATTAACTAAGATGTCTTTTTTTTTCAAAGAGAATCAGTCCGGGCCACAACCAGAACTGGATATATAGTGACGTCATCGAACTTCACAAAATGGCGCCCATACTTAGGGACGCGATACGTGGGCATATCTCGGCTCTTTTCTCGGCCTTGAAGTGCTCTTTTCCTACAGTACTTTAGGAACCTTTCCTATGAATAATGAAGAAAGCACGGAGTGTGAAAAAAATGGCGTCTGAAAAGGATTTCACGCGGTTTTATACGTGAAACCGTTGAAATTGGGTGTGTTTTAGGGCAAGAATTTCCCTGACAAGGCACCAAACATCCAAAGAAATAAGGCACGTAGCAATTTTTTCCGTCTTTCAAAAAATTTGTGCGAAATCTGCATACAATTTCCTTGAATTTGGTGCTATTTTCGTTTTAGTGCAAGACTTCCTCACATAGTGCTGTGCTTTCAAACGTGTAACATGCAACACCAGATTAGCTGCATCCTTACAAGTGTTTATGTTGCCGAAATTGATCATGTGGGTGTTGAACAAAAGAAGAAATCACTTGCACCAAGGTATGTAATCTACTTTGAATAGTAATTCCTTCAGTAATTTTGACATTTGAATTCAAAGAAACTGTTGTACAGTTCCAAGTTCCACTATATAAGTTTGATTAAAATATATTCGATTTGGTGATATCATGTTCAGTAGAATCTACAGGACAATTTAATCTTTGGGAGAAAGGCAGTAGTTTAAAGGTAGACAAAAGTTTTTATTGGACTTTAAAATTCAACTTTAGTCATGGTTGTTTGTATACATGTACATGCATTCAAAATAAGTCTTTTAAATTTAATACATGTTGCAGGACCTAGATGATTAAGAGAAAAAAATCCTCAGATCAGTGCAATCATTTGAGGGCTATGAGGACATGCAGATAAGAGTACCGGTAAGTTAATCATCTCCAAAATAATAATATAGCATTTACTCTTTGGCAAGAGAGCAATTGCATCTATTATTATTGTCTGGAGCTTGTCTCTTATTAGAATGGCCCCGGCCTGTAAGCAAGCATGATTATGATGGATAGAGGGTGTCACTTACTAGAGCTTTTAAAATTAAGCTTGGGATATGTACCAGCCACTACCAGTGTTGTAGTGATAATGCTAAACATTGTTTTATTTGTCACAGAAGCCATTTGCAAAATATCATTGAAATGTATGAATTACTGCCACTAATGAAAGTGAAGAGTGATCATCGCAGCCACACATTGGGAGCGAGGTCAATTTATTGAGGTCAATTTACTGCGATGATGACTCTTCACTTTCATCAACAACCACAGTACAAATATGAATTATTTTATGTATATACTTCACATCATTTCACTGCACGGGAAGATATGAACTCGATAAATTGACCTCGCTCCCAATGTGTGGCTTCATAGCTCAGTTGGTAGAGCATTAATTAATTGCACCGGTATCGCGGAGGTCACAGGTTCGAATCCTGTTGAAGCCCTGATTATTTTCAGGCTTCTTCTTTCCAATTGCTTAAATTGGAAAATTTACTGTGATGATCACTCTTCACTTTCATCAACAACCTGTGTAAAGATTGTTGTTGTTAGTGCAGCTGCTGCTGCTACTACTACTACTACTACTACTACTACTACCACAGGGCTGCAAATAATAATCGGTCATCGGACAATTGCCAACCCATATTTCCCCATATCAGACAAAAAAATCCCAACTCTAGTCGAACATTACGTCTGGCCGAGTCTTTCCTCTGGGACAAACATATATGTTGCGATGAATCAAAAATGAAATTTAATATGTGTTCTCCTACCAATTTCTGTTTTGTCTTTGTTCAACCATAGTGGAGTCTTAGTCAGGCATTATTTTTTTTGTGTGAAGATAATTATTTGTAGCCTTGTAATACTACTCCTTCAGCTGCAGCTGTTGTTGTTGTCGTCATTATTATTATTATTATTATTGTTGTTGTTATTTTTATTGTTATTATTATTATTATCATCTTACATGCTAATGCTTTAATTTAATTTCTTATTTCTTTAGGTTATCACATGGAAGAATGACAGAAAGTGTGAAGGAAGATACATGTGAACCTATGATTTTGGAATTGAATGCATGATTTCATTAAAATGTCAACATTTAGTCTACATTTTTCAAACTTAAGTTTGAGGAGTATTTTTAATAGACCCATGAAAGGCATATTAATGTTGATCTTGTACCTTGAATATAAAATGACTGTCATGCAGTTGGTATTGAATTCTTATTATTTTGTGAGGCCAGACCCCAAGTAAATATGGACTGACTTCAATAATTAATTACTTACAATACCCTTTCGATGAAACCATTTTTCTTTTAATTATACTGGTAGTTCTTTCAGTATTCCAATGTTTATTCAAGGTTCCTTTGAAAACAGTGCTATGCAACTGGTTATTACCACACAATCACATCATACAACTCTGCAGACATGCATCTCCATCACCCATCATAGAAGGAGTATTGATTGGTGACATCAAAGACTGGCTGAGACAAGTCAGAAATTTGATGCTGTATTCAAATCTCACATCAGTAGATAAGTAACAGCACATAAAAATAATCAGTGTTCTGGGAACAATCTTTTAGTGGTACCTGTTTTTTGTGACAGATAAATATTCCAAGAAATACTGTATGATTTCCAGCCACACCACTTCTATTCACTGTACAATTTGCCCAGTAAGAAATATACATATCTCCTAAATTACATGTTCTTTTGTTCCATTTTGCAATTGTTTGTGTATTTAGAACATAGAAGGAATAGGAATAACAGAAAAATATCATCTTAAATAAAGGTTTACTTCAAATAAGTTTCACTTGGACAGAGACAATTATTGAATAAAAACAGCAGATGCTTATTTGTGAAAATATAGAATTATTTACGGATACCGTTCAAATGTTCCCATATTTTATATGGCATTGTAGCATATCATATTATCAGGCAAACACTGGTTGTAAACGGGCTGAACCTTTCATATGTTAATGTCGAAACGGTGTTATTATCCCGAACTGTTAACCATCAAACTACAGGGGTTTAAGCTTAATGTGCCAGTCCGCTAGGCCAAAATATCATCGCTCACAACAGACGGAGACCAGTCCTAGACTTACAAATACTCATCCACTTTCGAGGGATCGCTTCTCAAACCATATTCACCACATAATATGCCTCTTTTGGGGTGTTTTCCTCTTAATTTGCTTAGGTATCTTGTAATATTTATTAAAGCTTAGCGCCGAACTTAGCGAAAAAATCCACACGTTCCACTACACTGGTGACACGCGTACCCGGTTTGCACACAACGCTTGGTGAATCAACGGTATCTTGATATCCGCGCATCGAATCCTTGGGCAGATAAATTGTCTCGATTTATCCGTCCTATATAGGGTTGATTTTCATATATATTTTTGCTTCGCAGTTCGAACATTCTGCTCCTCTCGCATGATCTCGAGGAACAAGAGAGTTATTTACCTGGGACTTAGTCTTTCCGCGGTCAAGCCAATGTTTTGGTTTAGCCTGTTAGCCAATGAAATTACAGGAAATTTATATCCAGTTCTGGTTGTGGCCCGGACTGAGAATGGTGTCGGTTCCTTGATCATAATTGTACATAGTCTTTATTTCATCAAATGCAGTAAGTGTGTCTCTATAGAATCATTACAATGTCGGAATGTGTCTTAAATCACCTTGACATCATAGGTACATCGAAGCAGGAAATTGAGGCCTCCCTGTTTGTTAAAAGAATAGGCAGGTACTATTTTCCAATTGCAGTTATCTCTAAAGAGAAATTTCTTGATCCATGCAAGTCTGAGCGATTTTATCGTAAGTTCGATGTCAACCATCCGTAAGCCCCCTGTGGAAAGGTCTTGGTACATACTAGTGCGTTTTATTTTATCCTTCTTATTTTTCCAAAGGAAACAAAACATTTTATCTTTTACTGTTGGCACTATATCTTTAGGGACATAAACATTTGAAATTGAGTATATTGAGTTAGACAACGCCAAATATTTAATTATTAGCACTTTTCCATAGGGTGTTCATAATCTCGATTTCCCGAAATGTCCAAATTTGTCTGCAGTTTTTGTACTTTCAAATTAAAGTTCATCTGGTTATTACCTTTTTCGTCATAGGAAACGTAAATTCCTAGTAATTTTGTGGAGCGTTCATCCACTTCGTCCCAGCAATTTGGTTCTCTGGGTCTGGGCCTGGGTCAGGAATGTAAAATAGAAATATGGTTGGACAGCTAAATCTCTTGTTATATTTGTTTTACCAAGCTGAACTTTTCCCTGAAGATAAAACTCGGCGACCCGCCTTGCCTTAGCGTATTATCTTGACCACGTGACATGTCACGTGACCGTTTTGTTAAATTTTGGTAAATCGGCGAATTGGTGGCGAATTTTCGGTCTATTGATTAATAAACGAGCATTTTCGAAGCAAATATGCTTGCTACGTTTGGAATGATCTTCCTTGATTTCGTTTTTAGAAGATATAGATGATCAAAGGTCAAATTTTGTCGAAAAAGACGACCTTTCACCCTTTAAAATTTTTCTGAGAAAAGAGGGACGGTCATTCCAAACGTGAGAGGATGAAAATGATTGATCTGTATCTAAAACGCGTTTTTGCGGGATGATATTACTAAAATCCGCCACCAATTCCGCAAATAATGGCTATTTTCCGCTAAACGTCACGTGATATGTCACGTGACCTTCCGAAGTACCAATTCTACTTTAAAATGTTCAGGACGTTAAAACCTAACTGTGTGGTAAATCTGGTTTCATTGCCACTTATACTTTCAAAAATATAACTACTAAATTATTTTTACCGGTAAAAGCCTTTGACCCAGGCCTTAAACTACTTGAGCTATTATTAAACCATTTCCCGAGCCAGAATGCTTTCGTTTTCTCTACGTTGAGCACTAATCCAGAGAAATTCCCAAAAGCGTTCATAGTTTCCAGGGCTTGTTCAGCTGAAGCCACATCAGCACAGAATGAGTTGGTATCGTCTGTAAATTGACTTAGTTTGATCTCTGAGCCAAAAATTCTGATTCCTTTTATGATCGAATTTTGTCTTGCTTTGTTTGATAGTATTTCTGCTGTCAGGATATTAAACAGATATGGCGAGAGTGGGCATCCTTGTCTAACTTCCCTAGAGGGCTTAAACCGTCCGTTGCAAACCATTGTTCAAAGCTGGGCTTTCTATGTTCATGTAGATGATCTCGATCCACTTTCTTAAGCTGTCACCAAAATTGAATTTTTTGAGAGCACTTTGAATACAAGACCATTCCAGGGGGTTAAAAGCTTTCTTAAAATCAACTGATATTAATGCACCTGGAGAGTTGTTCACCTGAGTTTGCTCCATAACTTCGCTTCAGATTAATCTTACATTTTCCCCAATATATTTTCCTTTAATGAAGCCAGTCTGGTCCGGATGTACGAATTTTGACAGCATTGGCTCAATTCGCCTTTCGATGGCTATTTGATGCAATTTTATAATCCACATGTAGTAAATTGATGGGTCGCCAATTCTGTAAAAGCAATTATTCAGCGTCGTCTTTCGGTAAAAGTGTAATTATGCCCCTACGCTGAGAGACCGATAACTTCCCAAGCTTATATGCTCCATTCAGGCTGGCTAATGGATCTGTTCTTATAAGATCAAGAGAATGCTTATGAAATTCTACGGTAAAACCGTCCTCGCCTGGTGATTTTCCGTTTTCAAATGTCTCCAATGATTTTTTACATTCTTTGTATATCTTGCTTTACTTCTACAACATTTGTGTCGTGCTGCAGTAAACTAAAGATTACGTTACTTATACCTATGCAAAAATGTATAATCTGCATGTGTAGGAAACTGTTGGCTTAAATGTCTCCTCTTAGCTTTTATGTGCTACTGTACATTATGGTAGTCAGAATTTCAGTGGACGTCATAAGAAAGAAAATGTTCCTAATAGAAGCAGTGTTCATCTTGATTTGTTGTTGTGCTCTGTTGAAGTTTATTTCAAATATGTAATACATAATTATTTATTATAAAAAGATTTTACCAGAGAATGAATTCAGGCACCTAAAGGGTGTCAATAACCAACTATAATTGGACATCAGAATCTCTCCACATTTGACCAAAAGATTTTTATTTTCCTGTATTTCACTCTTCTTTTTATCAGCTACGTTTTGTACATTAATTCAATAGGCCATTTTTTCGAGTTACATTTTGCCTCTATATATGAAAGCGAAGACTCGTTTTGAAACAGAGGCACAAGGATACATTCATCCATGAGCTGCTTGCAGGAGGCTTTGATTTCTAAATTTTTTTTTAAAAAAATATTTTGCAGCTTTTTCGCCCTCTTCTACCCAGCGGCATTTAGACCTGAAAATTGCAGCTTCGCCTTTATTTTCATATTGATGTTGGAGTTTTTTTTTTAAGGTTATTCCTCACAATTGCACTGCGCATCCTTTCTGCGCATAATTTATGGCGTCATTTAGCGCGCTCTCGTGCACGTGCACACTGAAAACATGGCGGGTTTGCCTTGATATTGAGCTCTTTCAGTTGGAAAATGGCTATAGCTCACCAACGAGCATGGGCACCCCAATTGTTTTTCCAGTCATTGTAAGCAACTTATCATAAACTTTGCTTGAGGCAAGACTGACTTGATTTCTATTGCTGAAAATTGAATAAATAGCGAAAATAGCAGGTAAACTGTGGTCTTTTCCTTTTTGCCCTACGGTAACCATGTCAAGAAATTTGGTTGAAATTTTAATCAAGGATTCAGCTTTCTGTCTAATACAAACTTAAAAAGTTTATTAGTGTCCGATACAACGCATTGACTCCAGTTTAATGCGTGTTCTCATGAGTCTCGGTCACAAAAATTTACAATTATTACTGGGAATGCGTTCTTGTAATAAGCGTTAAATATTGCCAAAATGGGTCATTTTCAATGCCCCAGTGCTCCTTAATGAGTATGGGCACCCCCCTTTTTTGTTTCAAAATTGAAGTTCTCATATGATAAATATTCAGTGGGCAAAGTTTGAACGAACATCTATTGTCACTTTTATTTCAGGGGAATTACCTTAAGGTCATCATATCTTTTAAGAATTCCGTCAATGTAATTAAGGTTCTGGCTATTGCAGCTAGATTATTTTACACAGTTCATCAGGTTGTTGTTTTATCTTCACTTCATGCTCACGAATCGCCTGTGCTTTTCCTTTAGAGAACGAAATGGTTGTGCTTCTTATTCCCATTTTAATCAGTTTCCAAAGCAGCTGTTGGTCATTTACATAATGATAGTT
>JAHPZR010000208.1:22500-25000 GCA_019787425.1 Platygyra sinensis | reverse complement strand
TCCCTCGGGCAATCTTCCCAACCCATACAACACCTGTAAAAAGTGTTTGGTATCTTTAATTTTAAGATGGTATTTCTGGGACCAAATGCTTCATATGGCAATCAACAAACTCGGAAATCTTCTCTGTGCAAGATTCGTATATATACATCAAGATTCGTATATATACTTCATGATCAAGATTCGTCTATATATATCAAGATTCGTATATATACATTACGATTCGTGCAGTTCGGACATAAGGGAAAGCATGACCGCTGGATCGAGGGGGGGAAAAACTCTCGACAACTTTTCTTCAGCATTGCTAGCCGGAGTCATTTCTTCTGTCATGGCTCTGTAAACACGGCGAAGCAAGGAGGAGATGGCTTCCTCATTTGCTGCCATTTTTCGGCCGCCGTTTGAAAACACGATAATCGAACCAGCGGTCACGCTTTCCTTTATGTCCGAACTGCACGAATCTTAATGTATATATACGAATCTTGATGTATATATACGAATTCTTGAAGTATATATACGAATCTTGATGTATATATACGAATCTTGATGTATATATACGAATCTTGATGTATATATACGAACCTTGAAGTATATTTAGTAAATAAACCCCTTCAGGCGGCTGGTATGTCGGCTGATAATGTCCGCGGCTGAGAGATTGTCCGAAAAATGAACATTTGGCCGAGAAGCGAAGCTTCGAGGGCAAATGTGAAATTTTGAGGACAATCTCTCAGCCAAGGACATTATCAGCCGACATACCAGCAAGCCAGAAAGGGGTTTATTTATTTTATAACCCTCCCATTAATTTTCAGTTCGCAATAAACCGCTCGTAAACTGATGATAAAAAAGCCAGTGGTGATCTGATGGCGAATGCGGTGATTGACGTGAGGGAGCAAAGTAAATTTGATTGGTTTAACTAACTTTATTTCCACTGTGATTGGACCAAATTTGACAAGCTGTCAACTGAATTTAATTCTCGTAACGCCCCTTGGATCAAAAACTCGAAAACTTAGCGCTTTTGGTTCATATATTCCGACGTACTGTTCATAAACTAAAGGACTAAATATTAAAAGTCTACTCGTGACTTTCTCCACCTTCAAAGACATTGACAGCGTATTTTGGTGACTTTATTGTACTTTCCGGAACAGCACTTGCCATCAGCTTTTTAATGTAATCATCGCTAGACTCAGTAACACCAGTTTGGTTTCCTTCCATATTAAATAAGAGAAAAGAAAAGTTGAAATTCTTGGGCTGACTGTTTTTCCTCGACGGAAACAATCAGAGGACAAATATCGACGCGGGCGGGGGTTATTGCGTGATACCTGTCCGGCAATTTAGATCACGTGACGTAAAGTAGCCAATAAAATCAATCAAAAATTAATGGGTGGGTTATAAATACGAATATCTCGATGTATATATCACTGTCTTGTCATGCAAATTTATGATCTTGTTTTTTTGTACCTTTTTAACAAGCATACTTACGATAAAGCATTCGGAGAACAAGAAAGAGTTTGAATAGAAATATGTGAAATAATGGCGTTATTTAGGATTCCGATCGTGATCGGATGATGATCGAAAACCCTGTTTGAGGGATTGTCCCTGGCATTGTTAGTTTCTGATGCATCGGAAACCCTGTTTGTACTATGACATCACGCCATTGTCACAGGTTGTATTTTTATTTCCGCGAATCTTCGCTTGGTTGAATACTATACAAACCATATTATACATTCAAAAGGATATATAATATGTAATTAAAAAAGTGATTTTGACAAGTCCCTTAAACTATAATGATTATAAAGTATATTTAAGAGAAGTCGGACTTTCATTTCAGTGGGACTTTCCCTTTTATATTTTCGGGTAAGACATCACGTGTTTCAGGCGAGAAATGCCACGCACTGTAAACACAGACAGATTGTATACCATACACCGTGGATAACAAGAAAGAGAATATTTAATAACACCAAACGACTTTTCAGAGTCTAAAACACACGATGAGCGACTTTGCGAGATTTATTGATATTCGAGGCTCTCAGACGATAATTGTTTTTTGTTACTGAAAATCGACTGTGCTTGTTGAGCCTGTTGGAGCCATGATGTTTTGGTTTCACGGCGTGGAGCTAGGTGGGTAGTGTTTGGTATTATGCGCTGGTACCGCCATATCCTATACTACTCCAGTAGAAAAACAGATAATCGGTCCATGTTTTATTAAAACACAATTGGTAGAAAAAGAAAACAATTTCCCTCTGTAAAAAGGGGGCGTGATGCGGTTGAGACAGCTACAAATATTTTTTCAAGTCGGTGATAAAAAGTCCTATATTTAAAATACAGTTGTTGAAAGAAATTAAACAAAATATGAATTTTAGCGTTCGGAACGACGTGAATAAATGCTGCTCGATTAAATGATGACATTTAATTTGAACATTTAGCGAAAAACTAAGATTTTGGTTCATACATATCTTTGAAGGACGCGAAGGCGTCTTTAATGGACAATTCATTATTTTGAAATATG
>JAHPZR010000208.1:0-17500 GCA_019787425.1 Platygyra sinensis | reverse complement strand
CCATACCAGTAGTGGAAGAGTGCACAGACCTTTTTTGGTAGTATAGTAAGGTACTGCACTATAATCTCGGGCTATGATACATAGAAGAAATCTCATGCAAGCTCTCGTTTGCTGAGCAAGTCAAGTGATCTTGACTAATTAATTCTTCGTGGATTATCTCGCTACAGTAATTCATTATAATTATATATAATATCTTGTCTTCTTTTTAAATAATTATTGAGGACAACGTGATAGATGTGACTGATATAAGCTGCCGTAAAAATTAAGAGCTCACCTATCTCGATTAATTCAGCGTCCACAACGGACATCAACAAAAAGGCGCATAATCTCAAGAGTTTCAAAACACGTAATCTCATATTGTAATTTATTTAAATAATTATTATGAGAGAGCGATACGAGACGCATGTAATTTGGTATAATGGTGAATATTTCATTATTATTCTTCCAAAAGAATCACTTTGGCGTAAATTGAAGCAATCATTGTGCTACGAATAATGTAACAACATTTTTGTTTGGAGACAGTAAGACATTTAGTCTCGGTAATTATAAAGTAGGGTTCAACGTTTACAGTTCTCTTCACATCAGCGTGCGCAAGGAGACACAAATAAGCTAAACGGAAATATGTTCGAAAACAAAACGAAAAACTAGTTTTCTTGTTCAGCGAGGAAAGTTCCCCATTTTTTATTGAATTTTGCTAAGAACCCGTTTTTGAGAGAAAAGCGTCTTTCTACTTCCAAGCAGGTCAGAAAATTCCGAATGAAAAGTTTTAGCGAGGGGGGGTGGTGCATTGATTTAGCCCAAAAAATGTGATATCTGGCAACTAGGAGGGCATGGTGAAGGAGGAGGACCGTAGTGTCATCCACAAAACCCAAACATAACTGAGGGGAGAAACTTTTTGTCAAGAGACAGGAAAAATTACCTAACTATTTTATAACTTCGTTCCAAAATACTTTGGTTTTTGGACATTCCCAAAAAAGATGTAAAAGGGATTCCGATGTGTTTTCACAAAAGGTGCACTGCTCACCTGATGAAAGTCCAACTTTAAAGAGGTATCTGTTTGTGGCGATTCGTCGATGAACTAATTTAAACTGGAAAACTCTTAATTTGGATTCACGAGTATATAGAAAAGGCAAACTGTACGTTTTACTCCAATCAATCTCTTCGGCCGCGTATGCCTGAAAATCGGAAATCCATTTATCTTGATTTCTTTGCGGCAGGGATGCCTGTCGCTCGATAAGTATGTTGTAGGCTAATTTGCAGAAGTTCTTTGACCCCACTAGTTGTTCAGTGTTGGTCGTTTGGTTGAAGACAAAATTCTTTTTCGCGTTCAACACTGCTGTCACAACGCTGTGGTATTGAAAAAAAATAGGCTTTTATGGTGTATTTCTCTTTGAAAGCTTCAAATGTTAGAACCTTGAAGATGTCTCATCGAGAAGATTACTTGCTTTAGTTATATCTGCCGCGAACCAGCTTTTGTAAAAAAAGGGCTTACCGTTAATGCGTATGGTAGAGTAGAGTTGTACCATATTGGCATGCTAGGAAGAGGTATTGTGTTACCTCTGAAGTTTAGACGGCACCAAGCTTCAACAAGTTCCTTAGTATAGGGATCCTCAATTTCTAGAGTGGCGACATCCTCGGGTTTTAAGTTACCTAAGAGGAGTGCCGTTGCATGCGTGATTTCCTAGAAAAAAATCCGTAAACAATTTCCGTTTCCCCTTATTATTGGGGTCTAGATATCTTTGAATCCACTTTGCCTTTACGGCATTATTGAAACTTTGAATGTCAAGCATTTTAAGTCCCCCTTTAGTATAATCGTTTATCTTGAGAGTTCTTTTATTTTGTCACATTTTCCGTTCCATAAAAATTTATATAACAAACTGTTTATTTCCTTAAGATAGCCGCTTGGTGTGGGAAGTGGGGATAAAATATAAACTAGTTGGGAAGCAAGTAGACTCTTAATAACTGTTATTTTGCCAAGGAGCGTGAGTCTTCTGAATTGCCAGTTTTCAACTATTTTAGAGATTTTTTCTTTCTTCTCTTGAAAATTTAACAGTGCTGACTCTTCTTTGATGATTGAAAACCAGACCCCTAAAGCGTTGATTTTGCAATAGGACCACAGTATATTTTTGTTAATTTCTATTCTTCTTTTTTGAAGGCGAAATAAACCAATCCAAAGCGCTTCAGTTTTTTCGTACTTGACTTTTAGACCTGAAATTTCTGCAAAAGAATCCAACATTCCGAGAGAGTGTTTAGCGGAGATGTCTGTACCGTCTAGAATTAATGTGGTATCGTCTGCGTACTGGCTTATTTTACATTCAGTTTCTAATATACGAATACCCTTGATCCCGTCATTGTTTCTGACAGCACTAGCCAGAATCTCTACACATAAAATAAAGAGGTATGGCGATAGGGGAGAGCCTTGTCGGACCCCTCTACCGAGCTGAAAAAAGTCGGAAGACCAGCCATTATTTTGTATACAGCTTGTAATATCGGTATATAATAGTTTAATCCAAGATTTAATAGACTCGCCGAAGTTGTAAAAGGAAAGCGTTTTCTCAACAAAGGTCCATTCCAGAGTATCGAATGCCTTTTCGAAGTCAACGAAGAGTAACAAGCCAGGGATATTTTGTTTCTCAGCGTAGTCAATCACACTGTTGATCAGCCTGATATTTTCTCCGATAAACCTGCCTTTGAGGAAACCTGTTTGATCATTATTTATTAAGTGTGGCAGAACCTTTTTCAACCTTGTCGCAATTGATTTTGCAGCAATTTTGTAATCACAATTTAACAAGGTGATAGGTCTCCAATTTTTCAAATATTGCCGAGGTTTGTTTTTCTTTGGTAGCAGAGTTATTAATCCCCTTCTCTGTGAGATCGAAAGATGACCTTTGGAGAAAGACATATTTAAGGCGTCTATTAAAAAAGTGGATACATCGTTCCAAAAGAGTTTATAAAATTCTGCCGGTAGGTCATCTGTCCCCGGAGATTTACCTGATTCCATTGTCTTTAAACTTTGTAAACACTCCTCTGCGGATAACAAACCTTCGCAGGACATTTTTTGATTATAGTTTAATTTTATATTGTTGTTTTCTGGAAAGAAGGAGTCCTCTTTTTCATTACTCGTGCTTAGATCTATTTTGGAGGAGTAAAGGGACTCGTAGAATGTTTTGGCCTCCTGGAGGATTTCAGCGTCTTTGGATATTCTTATATTGTTTTCAGTTTTAAGATTACTTATAGTTTTGCAATTGAAGTGGCGCTTCTCCAAACTGTGAAAGTATTTAGTATTTCTTTCGCCCTCGTTATACCATTTTATTTTACATCTTAAAATGGCCCCTGCCGTTTTGTAGCGGATTATTTCTTCCATTTCTTGTCGTTTTATTTTTAATGCTACATCTGCTTCAGAGAGGTGTTGCTGGTCAAGTTCTTTTTCGATTGCAGAAATGTCTTTTTCTAGAGTGTGTTCCTTTTGTCGTGTGTGTGATTTTTTAGCTTTGCCATATTTAATAGAAGCAGCTCTAATTTCCATCTTTATAACATCCCACAACAGTATTTTGTCAACTTCACGATGGTCTTTATATTCCTTCGAGACATCTTGTATAGTTTTGCTAATTAGTTCTACGTACTCGCTTTCTGTTAAAAAATTGGTGTTTAATTTCCAAAAGCCTGGTCCTCTGGGGTTAGTTGTGGTGCTAATTTTAACAGTAATCATACGATGATCAGTCCGATATCCGGGATGAATTTCGGCTTCAAGAACATTTGGACAGAGCGATTCACTTATCAAGAAGAAATCCAAACGGCAGCAAATTTCAGGATTTGTTCTTTCCCAAGTAAAACGCATACTGTCTGGATTCTGAATTCGCCAGATATCTGCAAGCTGGAATTGTTCTTTTAAAGAAAGGACTTCTTCTTTTGATTTCAGATGCGTAGTGGCCTTTTTTATCTTTTTCGACGTCGCAAACTAGATTGAAATCGCCTCCAAAAACTATCAAGTCACATTCGAAAGATAACATTTTTTCACTAACCCCTCTAAAAAAAAAAGGGTCGTCCCTATTTGGTGCATAGATATTCACAAGTGTCAATATCTTTTCTTTGGTTTCTACATCAACAATAATAAATCTTCCCTCTGGGTCCTTGTAGCATTTCAAAATGTTGAACTGAAAGTTAAACAATATACCAACACCTGCTTTAGAACTAGAAAATTCCGTAAATATGGTTGAGTACCCCCATTCTGAACGCCAGTAAATTCCAGATTCGTTTGTGCTATGGGTTTCTTGTAGGAAGTATATGGAAAATTGTTTTTTCTTCAACCATAAGAAGGTTTCTCTTCTCTTCTTATCGTTGGATAAGCCCTGTACATTTAGGGAGCAAATTGTCATGTTGTCACCTTGCATTGACGTCTGCATTGTATTCTAAAAACGGAGTGTCAGACTTTCCGCAGGATGTGTCAAGAGAACAGCTATTACGCAAGCTAATTAGGTGATTGTTATTTAAAGTACAAATGTGTAAATAGAGAAACATGAAATAAGAACATAAACACACACACGCATTTTTATGAGACAAGGAAAATAAAATAAAATATAAAATACCAGAAATTGGTCTATGGGACAGCATTGGAAGTCGATCTTCCAAAACACACCTGTATGTTTAATGCCTTTTTTTGTAGCTCCTTATCGATGGTAGCAAGATATATAAAGACTGAGTATAGATAAAATTTACTGGTTGCAAAAGGATATGAAAGTGTACATAATTGTATCCAGCTTCTCAAGTCATTCCAAAGGCTGTTTTGGGGCGATATATTTGCCGTTGACAAATAATTTGCCAGGATGCGCTTTGCGGAAGTAAGCTGTGTGCCCTTTCTGTCGAGCTTCTTTCAATTTCACAATTTGTTCTTTACGCAAATCACACAGTTCCTTCGGGATGTCGTCAAAGACATGGAGGTTTTGGTTTTTCTTGAGGTGTTTACGTGCCTGCTCCATTACGAGCTCTCTGTCGGTGTATCTGAGAAATCTCGCTATCATTGGGCGTGCTTTTAACGGGTTTGGCTTCCCCAGACGGTGAACTCTCTGAAACTCGATCTTGTCGCGAGGGCGATCAATTTTAAGTTGTTCCTCCAGAAATTTGTACAGTACTTCTCTCGTGTTTTCTGATGTCACGGTACCAGACTGATGGGATGGTTCTTCTTCCATATCATTACTACTGTCTAATGTATCGCTATTTTCTGGCAGGCCAAAGAATTTAAGGTTTTCCCGTCTGGAGTAACTCTCCATATACATAAGTTGCTTCTTCAATTCGCTCACATCATTCTCAAGTTTCTTGTTGTCGCGTTTTATGTCGCTTATGTCGTCTTCGTTGTATTGCAAGCATTCCTCGAATTCTTCCACTTTCTTTTCTAACTTCTTCTTCTGTTTCTTTAGGTCTTTGACCTCTGATTCTAGTCTACTAATTGTCTCTTCGAAATTAGCCATTCTTGTATGGACTTCTTTGAGCTGCGTTTCGATTGTATCAAGTTTCTCGCGTTTCTTCATAATCGCGTCCATTTTGGCGTCCAGCGCTTCCATCGTGTTAGAAGTTTAGCTGTTTCGCCAGCCTCGGCTCTTGTTCTTTTTTCGTCCAGAGAGCTGTTAATTGACGATATGGATGAAGGTCTATCCTTTCGCCTCAGTTAATACATAAAAAATACTCATTTATAGTTTCAAAAGTGACCAAGGAGAAGGAGCTCGAAAAAATCGTTCAGTCCGCCATGCTGGTCCCTCGAGACCCCTCGCCCTTATTATTGTTTGTTACACAGAATTATCATTTTTTTTTTAACTTTTTTATTGTAATTAGTTATAAATGTAGTAGGCTCGAAGATATTAGACAGTACTTGAGTGCTACTCTGTAAATTCGAGAATAAATAAAGTTGATTGATTGATCGATTGATTGATTGATTGATTGATTGATTGATTGATTGATTGATTGATTGGTGGGTGGGTGGGTGAGTGGGTGGGTGGATGGATTGATTGATTGATTGATTGATTGATTGATTGATTGATCTACACAACAATATACGGAAATCATTCTTTGATTCTGTCCGTATCGTAATGAATATTATCTGCTGATATGTATGATTAATTATAAAATAACTGAGCCACTACGCGCGCTCTCATTGGTCGGTAGGTGTGTTTAGATCAGAGTAACCCTCCGAGTGTTATCTATCTCGAGTGTTAAGATGAGGCTCTGTAACCACGGGAAAGTGCTCTATTTCTTTTATAAAATAATACTTCATAATACGCGCAGATCTGAAACGTCACAACCGTGTTTACATACTCTGTTATAAACACCTATCGACCAATGAGAGCGCGCGGAGTGGTTCAGTTATTTTATAATTAACCATGCATATCAGTAGATAATATTAATTACAATACGGAAAGAATCAACGTATGATTTCCGTATATTGTTTTTGTAGATCAATCAATCAATCAATCAATCACACCTATCGACCAATGAGAGCGCGCGTAGTGGCTCAGTTATTTTATAAAAAGTATTCGGAGAACAAGAAAGATTTTGAAAAGAGATATGAGAAATGATGGCGTTATTTAGGATTCCAATGCATCGGAAACCCTGTTTGAGGGAACGTCCCTGGCATTGTTAGTTATTTGTACTATGACATCACGCCATTGTCACAGGTTCTATTTTTATTTCCGCGAATCTTCGCTTGGTTGAACACTATACAAACCATATTATACATTCGAAAGCATATATAATATGTAATTAGAAACAGCAATTTTCACAAGTCTCTTAAACTATAGTGATTATAAAGTATATTTAAGAGAAATCGGACTGATTTCAACAGGACTTTCCCTTTATATTTTCCCGAAGGACATCTAGTATTTCCGAGAAATGCAACGCACTGTAAACACAGACAGATTGATTACCATACACCGTGGATTGTATCTAATACCACCAAACGACTTTTCACATGATGAGCGACTTTGCGAGATTGATTGATTTTCGAGGCTCTCAGATGATAATCGTTTTTTGATACTGAAAACCGACTCTGCTTGTCAGGTTGTTGGTGCCATGTTTTGGTTCACGGTGTGGAGTAAGGTGGGTAGTTTTTGGTGTAATGCGCTGGTGCCGCCATGTCCTATACTGCTCCAGACGAAAAACAGGCAATCGTTCCATGTCTTATTCAAACATAACTGGTGGGAAAAGAAACCAGTTTCCTTCTGTAAAAAGGGGCCGTGACGCTGTTGAGACTGCTGCAAATAACGTTTCAAGTCGGTGATAAAAAGTCTTAAATTTATAATACCGTTTTGAACGACGCTCGATTAATTGACATTTGCTGTGAACATTTCACGAAAAAACTAAGATTTTGGCTCACGCATATTTTGAAGGACGCGAACGTGTCTTTAATGGACAATTCATTATTTTTATTCTGTGAGATAGTATTAACTAAAAAACCTTGGGATGAGTGGAGAGATTTATCACGGTAGATTTTTCAGAAAGTATGCCAATGCAAAAACTAAAATGTGTAGTATCATTCTTTGATGAAAGATCTCGATTCCGCTTCACGTCTTTGATCAAGATGGTGTTCATTCCAACAAAGAACAAGGAATAAGGCAATTAGTTTCAAGAAAGGAAACATCTAGTCCTTCTTCGAAGCTTAACTAAACTGCTTTTTTCTAAGAACACAGATAATTGATGGTAGACTTAACTTTCATTGCCAAAGTAATATTTCCGAGAATTGGCAAAAACAGAAAACTTGAAGGCTAAGGTGGAAAACACATTCCCAAATGAATCGCATCTTGTCGAGTCTGGAGGTGAACTATACCTTAAGTCATTTCTGACACCACTTTAAATTGGTGCCATGTATAATCAAAAATATTACGTTTCTCTATAGAGAATAAATGCAATGCGGAGTTTTGAACTGCAGGTGGAATTCTTACAGGTCAAATTAAAATCAAACTGAAGTTCCCAGGTACAGTGGAACCCCGCTATAACGAAGTGCCGGGGTACCCATGACAATGATAACGAATTATCTGAAGAGCAGCAAAAATATTCGTTATAGCGGGGTAATTTAAAATTACCAAAAATTCAATACTACACCGGTAACAATCATTACTTTTATCCATTTGATACTGTAAACTGTAAGTGTAACACGCTGGTAAACAGGACATAAAGAACACTTTCAATTTAAAACTTTAAAATTCAGAAGTAACAGTAACACCTGTGGGAAATCATCGATGTCGTTAGTGATCATCTTTCCAATTTATCTCTACATAAACAAAGTGCCACGTTTCACTAAAAAACTTCTTTCCAATATTCGTTATAGCGGGGTAAATTGTGCGTTGCAACCGTCAAAATCTATTCGTTATAGCGGGGTTCGTTATATAGCGGGGTTCGTTATATAGCGGCGTTCGTTTCCACATATTTTGCTGTAATCCAGCCGGGCTGTTAAATGTTTTTCGTTAGAACAGGGTCGTTGTTATAGGTGAGTTCGTTATAGCGGGGTGCGGCAATTTCTCAAACTGTGACACGACTTGAGTATGAATCAAGTGAATCAAGCAACGTCGTTGAACCATAACGAACCACATTCACAGGATTCATATATCGCGCTGTCAGTTTAGCTGGAGCTTTCTTAACGATTGAAATTACGATAAAGCATCTATCCCCGTAACAGATGAAGAACTAAAAGTTAAACTGTCCATAGAAGAATTCTACAAAACACTTTGATTAATCTTTGCAAATTAGGCCATTCTAGTGGGATATTCAGACGTCAAACAAAGTAAGATGGCGGCACTGCTTGTGACCTCTGAAAATGCCTACAACTTTTAGGACTTTTAGAAGTCGTGTCAGTTGAGAAGATAAATTTGACGCAGTAGAGACGGGCAAGTCGATCGACTTCTAACAATATCTTGGCAGATTTATCTTTTCACACGAGACTGATGCAATTTTGTCGGTAGTATAGGAACTATAAGTCTAAGCTCTGCCGATTTCTTGACAGAAATAAACCGCACAACTCTATTTTATAAATATTCGAAAACTACACGAGTAGAAAAACGACAAGCGTTCCATGTTTTATTCCAATTCACAACTGGTAGAAAAAGAACACAGCTTTCCTCGGTAAAAGGCGGGCATGGCGTTGTTTAGACAGTCACAAATAATGTTTCAATTCTGTTACAGAAAGTTGCATATTTATAACGTTGTGGTAAGAAACAAAATTTGCCTCTTGGTCCCGGCCGGAACGACAGGAATAAATCCTGCTCGATAAACTGATGGCCTTAACGTTGAACTGACATTTAACGAAAAACCAAGAGTTTAGTTCAGGCATAATTTCGAAGGAAGCGAAGGCGTCTTTAATTTGCAACTCATTATTTTAATTATGTTGAGGATGGTGCTGTACTAGAGATTTATTACGATAGATTTTTAGCAAAGGATGTCCAAAATGAGGATTTCGAAGCCTCTCCGAGATAATATTCATTGCATACAACAAGGAACAAGGAAAACGAAAATTAGTTTGAAGAAAGAAAACGTCTGGTCTTTCTTCGAAAGTTTTGTTAAAATATTTTTCTAAGAAATAAGATAATTAATGGTAGACTCACCTTTCACTGTTGAAGTGATATTTCCGAGAATTGCCAGAAACAGCAAAGTTGAAGGCGATGGTGTGAGACACATTTCCAACCGCATCTTGTCGAGTTTAGTGGTGGAGCGGTTTTTGAGTCTAGCAGCGTCTTATTTTATCACAAATCTTATATGACACCATATTCCAAAATGGCGGCTGCCTCAGACGATCTGGGTCGAGTAACATGAGAGCGAGGCATCGCCTCCCAATGGTAACATGTTTACATATGGTAATATCAGAGGAGGTTGGCCACGCGCCGGACTGCATTATGGTAGAGGCAATTAACCAATCAGGAGCCTGTATTTTCTTGTATGTCGATTTGGAAGGAATTGTTTCTCGAGGGACGCAGACGATTTCTTTGCATGTTTCTCGGCATTAACGAGTTTGGGGATCCATTCGCTTAAAGGAAAAGAAAGGTAGGGATCTAAAGATTTAATTTGTCGCTTTTCAATCGTTTTATCGAATTTTCCTGCCTTTATTGGGATTCAGTTGTAGGCGAGTCCAAAATGGCGGATCGTAGTCACGATTTGAGGTGTGCATAATCAACCATTCTTGCTCCTAAACAGTTAAGTTTTCAAACACTCAAGAAAGACGTATCATCGTATTCTAGAATAGTTATAGTTTGTTTTTAAGACGTAGCACCCCAATCGCATCTCTTACCGTTTTCCCCATATTCGTCTTCACTTTGTCATTTTTTGTGGCAAACAAGTCAACACTATCGCCAAACACTAAAGGAAACCGTATTGTTTTCATAGTATGTGT
The DNA here is from genome assembly GCA_019787425.1 of Platygyra sinensis. Classification (NCBI taxonomy): domain Eukaryota; kingdom Metazoa; phylum Cnidaria; class Anthozoa; order Scleractinia; family Merulinidae; genus Platygyra; species Platygyra sinensis. Next base: position 7,134 of record JAHPZR010000208.1, on the reverse strand, counting down.
ATCTGTTTAACTCGATTTATTTCTTGCCATTCTATGGTTACATTAATGCAATTTTTACGTCTGTGGTGCCTAACAGACTGCTCTACTTTTACGGATTAATGTTATTCCAGAGGCTACAGAATTACATTCGAGATTGATAGCCTCCTTGTAGTCATGTAATATATATTGCATCATTTATCCAGGCATATTTCAATCAATATTTCTTTGTGACTGTTGTTCTCAGCAGAGATCAGAGTATACAAAACATTGATTCCCTGGTCGATATTAATAACTGGTGTTATAATCAGGAACTGTGGAATGGAAAGAGATAGCCCATCTTCATATGTTGTAGCTATGAGTATACTTGACGAGTTTGCCTTTATGAGGAGAAAAAAGGTGCTAATATTAATCATTTATTTTCATGTTTTGGAAATCTTTTCTCCACAATGTTAGAAATTATTTTATGGCAGTTTCATGATGCATTTCTTGACTGCCAGTTTTAGGCTGTAATATAATGTTGATAGTAAAAATCAATAAAAATATTGCTTTTTCTTGTAATGTGCAGCTATTTGTTTGTCGTCATCTGTTTTGCTTATGTGCATATGTTATGACCTATTTCATACTGGTACAAGGGCCAGTTCAAAATTATTCATTATTATTGTGGTTGTCCAGAATTACTGAATGCATATTGACGTTGTTCGTTTTCACAAGAAATACCTTAACTAGCCCAGGCCCTCTGGACTGACTCCAGCTGTCATCTGATCTCTCCTCATTTCTCTTTCAATTGTTCTAGATGTTTGATTCCTATTTCCTAGCTAGAGTGCTTTCTAATTTTGCTCTTCAAATTGAGCTTTCTCTTTCGCACATTGTGAAACAAATAGCTATGATCTTGGAAATTTTGTCTAAGTACGCAAAAACAATATTCATTTTCTCAAAAATTGAAATAATTTTTCGTAATAATTAGATGCACGGCCCGGGTTCACAATTGATTAATGGTGTACTTCACTTCTTTGCAGAGTATTCCAAATTATACGTGAGTTTCACCCCATACCAGTAGTGGAAGAGTGAACAGACCATTTTTCGGTAATACTATACAGTAAGGTACGCATGCACTGTAATATCGGGCTATGATACATTGAAGAAATCACATTCAAGCTTTCGTTTGGTGAATATAGCGAAGATATTTGTTTACAAATATTGTTTTTGTTATTTAAATGTTGAAAACGTTAAACAAAAGAACTCTTTGTTTCACCAGCCAATAGTTCTCTGCATCACTCGTGAAGAACAATTATTCGCGTACCGATAAACGTTACAAAGTGGCAGCTAGGATATACGGAGGAAAAAACTGTAAATATCCAGCTGCGTGTGTAGGATTGATCGATCGTGCGTGAACTTACTCGATCGCAAAAAAAACAACATTAATATAGTTTTCATCGATCATCATATTTTGGTAAGGTAATCCGAAGAATCGTGGAACAGAATAACGTTCAGTGTTCAGCATTTAAACCGAAAAGAAGAAAGAAATTCCGATTTTAACGGATTTTCGGTCGTCTGTGTAGAGGTCTGAGCGTGTAAGCTGAAGCACGTGACCCATGATGCAGTTCCGCGCGTGGCCAGCCTCCTCTATGACGGTAATATACAGCTGAATATACTCCGAAATATGCCTCAAAACTGTTATGTGTCCGGGTGTACGAAAAAGGTACGAAAAATGGCGTTAAACTATTTTTCCATAAGTTCCCTGAAGACAGAGAGTTGTTCAGAAATGGATAGTTGCGATAAGAAGAGATGTTGGCAAAGAATTTAGGATGACCGATCATACAAGGGTTTGCTTAAGACACGGGCGGGCGTTAAGGCAGGCAGGCATGTATTTATAGTGAGGATGACGAAAATATTCGTTGCTGGCACTCATCAACCATAGACCAGGACACCACTGTTCTTAGTGAAAATGATGACGAATACGTAGAGTTATTTCCACAACCTGGTAGACAAGGGATACTACATGCTAAGGAGGAATTTTTTTAACCCTATGTAGGCTAAGACAAGGTTTTCCAGAGGAACATCTTGCTCCGTCATCTGTATGGAGTTTCTCAGACTTCAGTAAGCAGGATAATAATAACCTGGATCAATCTTTTATATTTGAAACTCAAGATTGTACCCAAGTGGCCCTCTAGAGAAATGGTAAACAACCAACTGCCAGAGCAGTTCAAGAAATTGAATTACTTTAATTACGCTCTATCGTTTAAAAACGTACATCGAACTCAAACAGCTCTAGCTTTAAATGCGTCTAAGACTGATTAATATTTTAGAACATATCAAATGTTTAGCTGGAAATATGGGAAGACAGCAAGGTTACAGTAGCGCTTTCTTTGACCAACCATCTTGACCAACCCGAAAAACGATTTGGATTTTGTTGTTTGAGTTCTCTAAACTCCTTGTCCAATTTATTTTTCCAGTATAAAATTTTCGCTTTGTTGAAGAAACACACATGATCTTAGTAGCCTTATAGCGTTGGCGAAAACTGTTGCGGCATCTCAGCACAAAAGATTGCCAAACAGTTATTTGTCAAGTTTTTGACACCGACTTGGATATGAAAGTGCACGTGCTCCACTATGCAAATTAGCTACTTGTACGCGTCATATATTCCTTTCAGAATTAATATTTCTGCTAACTCGATAAACAGGTAGAAAGAACTAAAAACTACCGAAAACAGCAATGGGTTATGATTAAGCATTGTTATGAGAAACTCGCAAATTAATTCGATGTCATAGAGAAGAGCTTTCTTGCGTAAACTTTATTTAAAAGTCAAAAGCTTGCTCGTAAAACTGGGGCGGGAAAATCTTATTACTCATTTGCAGCGTGAAATTTAAAATCCTGTTTTCATCCCTGAAAACCTCACCTTTTCCCATTGCCTCAGAACAAAAAATGCAGCAAAAAAAGTTGCTGATTCACATAGAAGGGAGTTTCGTGTAATTTCTTTAGAAATCTATAAAAGTTCGAGTGTAAGTGGAATCTCCTTGTTTTAGTAGACCCCAGTTCACTGCATCACACCTTTTTGCTCGGACCCGCTCATTTAACCGGCTTACGTATAAGCGCCCTGGCTGTGCCTCTAGCAGCACCCGGTCGCACAGCTTCCGTCTTTAAGCGACAAGAAAAACATACCTTAATGGGATGAAAAGAGTCTCATAAAAATTTGTCTTTACAAACAAACAACAACAAACAAATAAACTTTATTAATAATTAACACTTAAAACTGAGAACATGCACAACTCGCATATAGCGTAAGCTAGTCGAGGCGAGTTGTGCAGGAAGAAAATAAAGAAAAAGAAAAAGAAACCAATTTGTCTTTCCCTTTTTGATTTCTTGTGTTGCATTGAAGTGCCAAGTTTTTCAGTTCTAACGAAAACCATGATTTGCTAAAATAACAGGGGTAACTTGGAGGGGGGGGGGGGTGATATTAATTTGTAACCTTGGACAGATATACAGAAGTAATTATGATAATTTAAGAATTTCTAACTATAATAATTACAATAATGAGAAATGACCAAACTATAAACATGCAATAAAGGATGCAATACTGGTGTGAAAGAAACCCTATGCTATATTGTCGTATCAAAATGAAATTTCACCACGCTGGCAAATGCTCACAATCTGGACGCACAGAACTTGAACGCACTAGTGCTTTGCCCGATTAAAGCACGTAGTGTGAAGAATTGGTGTGATAGCTAAAGTGTTTGAGTGAAATATTTGCGAGTATTTTTGTTTTTTTTAACTCAGGACAGATATGTAAGATAATGTTTTAGTATGAAATGAAATGAATGAATGTGGTTCCTGTTCATTTTTACTTGGCAGTAAACAACTGTGTTGGCGTTAGTCAGTGGAGTGTGCTTTGTTTCTTCACCCTGAAGTTAGTGGGGGTGGGTTGCATTGGGGGTTGGTAGGAGGGGAAGAAAGAAAATTTAGGCAACGGCCATTTACAGTCTGGCCTCTGAGAGTTGATTTTTCACTCCAAATTGAAAAAAAAGTGAGCAGTATTTAAAGCTAAGAAATAGTTGTATGCGACAAAGTCAGAAACCCTAGCTAACCCCAACACAGGTATGGCTTTTCGATAGAGTGCGCAGAGGCCATGGCAGGTAGAACTTGGCTCTGTACCCCCATAAAACTGCCCTCGGTGCCCGGAGGGGTACTTGATATATTCTTGGGTGGGGAGGTGCGGCCCGGCCCCTCATACCCTGACCCTGTTTAAGACAAATATCGCTGATTTTCCTACCCTGTTTAAGACAGAATTCTGAGTTTTGATACCCTGTTTAAGACAGGATTAAAAGTTGCGGTTACAAATTGTGTGGCTTTCTTGTTGTGTAATCAATGGAAAATTAATGTGCCTGGTATCAATGCTAAATTCAACGGAAGTCAATATTAATTTACAAGAGCTTACAAGTAAAAATTTTGCTGTTTATCGTCCAAGAAAAGATATCCCATTTAAGACAAAAATTGATAAATCGATACCCTGATTAAGACAAAACATGACAAATTCGATACCCTGTTTAAGACAAAAATCCCGAAAAACATACCCTGGCTGGCCGCACGTCCCTATTAAGCCCTTATAAGGGAGTACCCCCCCGGGCCTCGGTGAAACGTTATCGCCTGCCAAAGACCGACCTGGTCATTACCAAGTTAAGTGATTTTAGAACTGGGAAGCTCATGTGGGAAGAAGTCAGAAACAAACTTGAACGACCATCAAGTCGCAGGCCAAAGTAACTGAACTCAACCGTTCGTGCAGGAGACAGTTTCCACGTCGAGATTGCCCTACGGAACGTTTGCAGCAATAAAGTTAGCAAATGCAAGTGGAAGAAATCTGTATTTGGGAATAAAACGAAAGAAAGCGTCACGCTCGATTGCTACTCGAGGTCTATTACTAATTCTTGGTTTTCATGTGACGTAATCATATTCCAAAATTAAACATTACCCTTCCTTCTGAGGCTTTAGTTTCATCAGATAAAAAACCCTAGAGGAACTTGACATTTCACAATCTTTTAATTCGACAGGGTTCTCCTAAATGGTAATAGAGCACGTTTGAATTTCAAAGCTTTTACGTTGCGTGAGTAGACAATAGCGCCTCGAGAGGTCAAAAGAAGAGTTATCACTTTAGTTTTTGCTAACTAAACAGTGCCTGCACTAGAAGAAGCATTTATTTCAATGAATCGCATCTCTAGAGCAATAACTGTTCGTTTCAATAGCAAAACTCAGTTACAGATGTTTCTTTTACTTTACGGCCGCCATATTTGTGTCCCTCCGAAGGGCACAAACATAGTGTCTCTATACAACGCTCTATAAATTTGGCTGACACACTTCTGCAAATAACTCGCGAATGAAAAACAGCAGAGACCTGATTTTTGGCAAGGTTGTTTATGCATCAATCATCTATCGTATCCAAGATTCTTGACTTTATTCTTTGAATGGCTACGATTTTTAGTTTTGAACACATGACTGGTGAAAACCGAGTATAGTCCCCCAGTAGCGTAGCCCATCAAAATGCAGGATTTGCATTAGTCCACTACTGTAGTTGGTTGATACTAAACTGTGTTAGTAAATCACTGATACAAGAAGGGGCTAAACTATTCACAGACTTAAAAAACAATAATAAGAATTGAAAACAATGCGGCGCTCTACTGCTAACCTACTGACGTTCTGAGTCAAAGCGTGTGGGAAATACAATAGCCATGTCGTTTTGTTTCTGGCCAACACGCGTGCATTTTATTTAAGTCTCCAGCGCGCGTTGCAAGCAACATTTAAAAAAAAAAACATGACGTGAGCCTCCTTCAACGGGTTGAAGGTGACAAAACGTCAGCCCGGTTTTCTCTGAGAGAGTCTATAAAGTCAAACCAGGACTGAGTTCTATCATCCAAATAGCAAACAGAGCAATGTCTTCCAGAACCCTAACCTTGCAGATGGATTTCCATAAATCTTTGGCAACACCGAAGGTCAGTTCTCAGGACTGGTACTACAGCAAGAAGCTTCGAACAAACTTGCTTGGAATTTATTGCGCTAACGACGATACTATTAATTGTTTTCTTTACGACGAGACAACGGGTGGAGTTGGACCAAATGAGGCGATATCACTCTTGGACTATTTATTAACAGATCTGGAGAGTCGACTTGGATGCCATGATCAACTCATAATATGGTGTGATAACTCACCGGCTCATTTTAAGGAGTGTTATCTGTTCTTCTACATGGACGACTTAGTTAAGAAAGGAAAGTTCTTGAGGGCCGATTTAAAATTTTTGCTTGAAGGCCACTCGTATTCTATTTGCGATCGACGGTTTGGATCTATACAGCGCCTTTTCGACACCCACGAGGTCATTGAATTCCCGCGCCAGTGGGCGATAGTGCTGGAACGAAGTCATCTGAAAGACGTTCGAACATATTGGGTTACACTGAACATGATCAAAGATTACAAGTCTTTCCTTAAGATGCAGTACATTAGCAGAAACGAGGATTTAGACGGTGAAAAATTTGAAGTCAGGGGCATCGCGTGGCTTAACTTTGGATACGGCGAATTAGTAAATGAAAACGGAGAACTGAAACTAGTACATCACCCAGAGTCAGTGTTTTTGCGATTCCGTATGGACCCAAAGGCACAGCCGAGACGCGTTTCCTTTATTAAAAAAAGACAAGTCACTAAACTTATGCCAGAACTACTTACACCGTTTAGTCAGGAAGCACGGCCGGTGAAAAAGAGCGTTAAAGATTTTTGCGTTAAGTTGGCACAAAAATATCTAGCCGAAAATGCCGTTCATTTTTATCAGTCTTTAAGAGTTATTGACGAAGATAGTGACACTGAATAAAGTTGTAAACGTATCCCGCATGACCCACGCAACTATTGTTTGCTATTTGGATGATAGAACTCGCTCTAAGTTGCACTGTATTTAGCTGCCCATGTAAACTTAATCTAATGTATCGAGTAAAACCGAGCTGACTTAAAATCATCTCATAATCTCTCATTATCTGCTTTAACGCCTAGGGCTCAGCTCAGTGGTTATTCACGACCTCGAATATCGTTTAAACCTAAAAATTGGATGATTACAATGATTTATCCATCCATCAATCAACTTTATTCAAGTGTCAATGTCTTTAGGTAATACAAACTAATTGCGG
>JAHPZR010000207.1:0-5000 GCA_019787425.1 Platygyra sinensis | reverse complement strand
GTTAGTATATCACGCAGATGTGGATGCCGTTTATGCCTTGGCTACTGCTACTTTCCTGCCTTTTTCTTCACTCGTCATTATCTGTGCAAGTTACTTATCTATTCGTTCGCGACTGTACGCTACAAAACCTGACTTACAGGACGGCCAAAGAAGATCAACGCGACACCAGAATTTGCGACTTTCTAAGACATTTTATATAGTAGTCGCAGTGTCACTTATATTTTGGTTGCCTGGTTTCGTGGTGTACACTATCAACTTATTCTGTTTGCAGTGTTATTCTCGTATGTTGCTGTGGTTTGTTAATGTTCTACACTTAGCAAATTCTATGGTGAATCCATTCGTGTACAGCTTTAGGATGAAAATATTTAAAGATGCCTTGAAAAAGTGCGTTGATTTAAAACCTGTTTCCCTCCGAGTGCAAAACGCAGCCCAAGAATTTACCACGCACTTATAATCAGAACAACTTGGCCAACGACCGTACAGAACTTTATTATATGGCTAGCTCCGTGAGCGGGCAAGATGAACCAAATTGCGCGCTGTGATTGGTTACCCGAGCGAGCACGTTGGAGGTATCTTGCCCGCTCGGGACTACCCGCTGTATCCCGCAAGAAAAATTTCCCCGAATCCTTTATTGACCAACCTTGTTCGGTCAAGATGGCTGGATATTGGCCTCGTTCTTTTTTTTCGCGAGCCTATGGACCGAGACTTCCATAAACTCTCAAAAAGTGAACTTGGCCAATATCCAGCCATCTTTGGCCTGACGCTTAGTCAATAACCCATATTAATTGTATATTTTGGTTGTTTTGCTAGAATATTCCTTTGCAAAATTTGTATAATTTGCTGTCCATTATCTTTATTGAAATCTCGTTTTCCAAACTTGACTTAATTAAAAAGCTTCTAAACCTAACTGAAACGTGTAATTCTGTAATTCTGTGCTCAGTTAGGTTGAGCCCTTTTACTAGAAAATCAGTCATAAAAGAGATAAAGGTTAGTGCAGAAACTTCGAGTAACTCGGGAATCTTAGAATTCTGCTTATTATGACCTTTGCATCGATGGATGTTTTTACCTCTTTACTGATTTTTCTTTTTATCATCACGGCAAGTAAGAGGTTCATAAACTTTCGCTGAAGCTTTTGCTTCATGTTTTAATTAGTTTCCGCTCCCTCCCGTGCCCCGGAGCTCCGAGAATGTTTTCTATACATGAGCGGAATTGCCTGAGCTACTGAAGTATGGCAGATGTACATTTAATGATATTGTTATCGCGTCTACTATATTACAGGATATTGAAAATGTAAATTTATGATTATAACAAGTTTTTAAGCTAGTGGAAATAAATAATCCTGAACCGGACAAAAAGTAAAGGTCTGCATTCGAGCCAAGTGGCCCATCAGGTCGGAGCTTATCCCGGTTTCTGTAGCATGAAGCGACTGGGAGTATTTCTATTCCCCCCTGGATGGGATGCTAGTCCATCGCAGGGTTACTCCCCAGCATTAAATTCGCCAGTACCCATTTATACACCTGGGTGGAGAGAGGCACCGTGAGAGTTTTGTGTATTGGCCAAGAACACAACACAATGTTCCAGGCCAGGGCTCGAACCCGGAGCGCTCGCTCCGGAGTCGAGCGCATTAAACATGAGGCCAAACAAAATTGATCCCAGCGATGATAGTTACTGACCTCTGCGCTGTAATGGCAGAGCGACTATTTTGTGCCCGGCGTCTAATCGAAGCTAGGAAGTAATAAAAATCAGTCCGGAGCCTGCATTATCGAGTTATTTTGCACTCGGGAAGTTTGGAGAGCACAAAAGAAGATACTTGGGGCGCTGCCGAGAGAAATTTCCCATGATGTACTGTGAAAATCGTGAATCGATATCCTTTTGTAACATTGCAGTAATGATTTTCGTGAGAAGTAGGCAGAAATCAGTAGGCCGGATCCAGGAAATGCTGTTGGACTTCGAAGTGTTAGTCTTTTAATTAAATTAAAATCCTTATGACCCATTGGCTGATTACAGTTTAAGCGCGAAATTTGAATTGTTATCAGCGAAAAATAAGAAGCAAACGCATAATCGATAGTCTCCTCCATTCGATTGCTTTGACACCATCTAGCTGCTTGCTATGTTAAAACTACCGCTAAACGCTAAGCGCGACGCGACACTCCGTGATTAGTAGTTCTCATTGTTTTCCATCAGTCATCCGTCAACAGGCTCATGTCGGTAATTCTCGACTTTCAAACAGAAACACGAATTCTCCGGCACAATTTACAGTAAAGACAGTAAAGCTGTATCATCTTATCGGCGTAAAGGTTCTTCTAAAAACCGCCTCAAAATAAAAGTTATCCTTGAAATAGTTCGTGTTCCAAAGGTGTTCGTGATGTCCAAAGAGCCGTTTCCAACAGACTCGTACTTTTTGACACTAATAGTACTTCTTCTGCTCTTAACTCTAGTCCGTGTGCTCCAATCGTAACGAGTTCCAGGATGCAGATTGCATCATTTTTTAGAAATGGTGATTTGACAATTGGGTTAAGGCTAAATTCAAGCATGTCAAGGATATAAATACTCTCCGAGGGATGACACAATAAAGTTTCCCGTTCCCGACAGATCGTAGGCCCGTGCCCGCGACGGGGAAACGGCGACAGCCGAGTTGACCAAGATGGCGGCCATGCTCCACTAATAGGTTGAAAGAGGCATTCAGCCTTAATAACCATCGACCTCATTTCTTTTTTATTTATTTTCAATAAGCTGTTAGATAAATTTGTATTCAGACAATAGATTGTCTCTTAATATAGAAAAGACATACTTTATCTACAGTAAGCAATTTAGGTTCCCATCACTCCACTGACCATGCAGTATTAAAGTATTAGTATACAGCTGTTCGATAAAGGTTGTCCCACAACAGCACAAAGCGCACGCGACAACGCCGATTGGTATTATGGGTAGTAACAGTTTGGCGCTACTTGGTCGAGGTTCACGGTGTTTAGCCAGAAGGAAACAGAATGCATGAATACAAGTGTTGGTGCTGCTTCCTTCTCTAACGCCGAAATACCTTAGGTTTCAATCAATCAAGTGCAAAACCATCGTTACACATAATTTCGACATTGTCGCGTTCACTTTAACGCTTTTGTAAGACAACTATTCTCGAAAGAGCTTTATACCATACAAGTGAAGAGTACTTTTTGCGCGCGCTGATTGGCTAGCTCGGAGGTGATTAGCCAGGTACTATTCACCTCCGAGCAGCCGAAGAAAAACAAAATGGCTTTGGTCGGTATATTGTCACAAATAAAGTTACTCTTTGGGCCGCTAGTTATTCAGCGTGTGTGGTATATACTAAAACAATTATTCACCTCAGTGTCGGTGAAAGTGGCGGATATTTACCTCGCCGCTTCGGGGCTCGGTAAATATTCACCACTATTTTATTCAGTGGAAAAAAAAAATACCCGAGTCAACTATCTTGTCGATTGACAATCATTTATTAACTCAGAAATTCTCTATTCGATATCTAAGAATTTATATTAACTCTCAGCTTGGAAAGCCATAAAAATTACATTGCTAAAACGGTTAAAAGAAAGTGTGGGCATTCTATCTAACTTCAGCTATTCTCTTAACATAGTTAACTATGTTCTTAATAACAACACCTTGATACACCTTTATTATGCTCTAATTTATCTATTTCTATCATACTATAGAGCTTGGGCTAATACTTATAGATCTACTTAATACCCTTTTTTGTCATACAAAAAAAGCCATCAGAATCAACACAAGTACTAGCAAAATCATCCAAACATTCAGAGATGTTTAGGCGCGAGGTAATCTAGATCCGATGTTTCCACTGGCCAAACGTACACTCTTTTCTCATATATAAAAATGTTGTTTTTCCGGCCCAGGCTGAATATTCTTATTTTTCTGCCGATTTTAGGCTGAAAATATTCTTGTATTATTCTTAAATTATAGCTTATGACATTTCTGTTTTAGAATTTATTGGGGTATTAATTACAAATGTTTGTTATCCAGATCTGAATCGCGTTGTCGGGTTTTTTTCGTTTTGTTGGCTAGTTTCGCCGTTCAGAGAAAGAAGTAATTTTATACGGTTAAGTTAAAAACATAAAATTGTATTGCATTTACAGATGTTTTAACGCAAAATTATATCTATCCGTTTCAAAATCTCAGCCTCGGCTTTATTCTTAAAATATTCTTAAAATTTCGCAAATTTCAGCCTCGATGTTCTTATAAAATATATTCTTGTAAAAAAAGAGTGTAACCAAGTGTGTTACATATTTGCCCTTACATATTTGTTACATATTTGCCCTCGAAGCTTCGCTTCTCGGGCAAATATTTGTTTTAAGAACATCAAATTTCCGCGGGGCAGCTATCAGCCGATAGTTCCTCGACAGAAACACTCTATTGTTTAAATAGTGCCCGCTCAGGAAGGTGGGTCATTAAAGGCAGCTTTCCCCAACAGTTTTTTTTAGATAAGATGAAAAGAATTTATCGTCCCATGTCGATTTTAGTTAGAAGAGTGCAAGAGAAGTATTTATTTAGGCTGAAAACTGCGGTAAACTACGGTACAGTAAAACTTTCCAGCGGGCGCAGAGGTTTCAAGATTCGAGGTTTCCTCTTCAGAAGGTTTCTTCTTTAGCAGTCAACAGTTGACATATAAACTAAATTGTTTATACATGCATAGATGTAATATCATCTGAAGAGGATACAACGGAAAATACGAAACACCTAAGCGATCCATAGCGGTTGGAAATTTTGATAAATAAATTCTTGTCGTTTTCAGTTTTCAGGCATGCCGCTACGGGAAAATTTAGTGGTGAACAATAAAGACAATAGAGTGTTTATGTCTCGGAACTATCGGTCTGATAGGTGCCCCTTGGAAATTTGATGTTCTTAAAACTAGCATATTTGCCCTCGAAGCTTCGCTTCTCGGGCAAATATTTGTTTTAAGAACATCAAATTTCCGCGGAGCAACTATCAGCCGATAGTTCCTCGACAGAAACACTCTATAT
>JAHPZR010000206.1:37500-38603 GCA_019787425.1 Platygyra sinensis | reverse complement strand
CGCAATGCGTACATGTGTCTAGTGCAGGGCAATTGAGTAATATGTATATGGTCTTATAGCATTGCGTTAGACTTCGAGAACGCAATTAGGATTTATCCGCCATAGAGTACAGGTGTGGAGGCTGGGGTATAATGCGAATCTCCAATAGTCTAGCTAAGAAATATGGCTAGAACTAACAAACGTGTTGATGGAGATATAGACAAATAAGGAGGAGTGTAGGTTTGTTTGCTTTGGGGTATGGTTGAAACTATTGCAGACATTTTTCTGGAAGTAGTGCTAACTATTATAAATTTGTTATTATTAACATCACAGTGGTAACGATGAAATGAATTGAACACAACTTTATTTCAAGGCAACTAGTTGTCATTCTTGCCTTGCCAGTGTACTTGTAAATAACAGTTTGTGTAACTTCAACTAATAGCTTTCATCCAACTTGTCAATATGACAATAAAAAGAGTAATTAATTACCATGATAACGTGGCTGTTTACTGACTAACATTCTGTTGTCTTTCTTGTCTTGTCACTCTACAATGTACATGTAATATATAAGAAATATGAACAGTTTGTGTAAATTCTAGAAGCTTTCATCCAACTTGTAAAATAACAACAACAAAATGAGGAACCACGGAAGGTGTACGTGTCACCCTGCTTAATGCTGCCAACAAAGTTCTCCCATAATGTCATTTTCGTGGTTCCTGATGGATCAGCAATAATGGCATGTTGGAGCTGTAGGTTTTTGGAACCGACAGTCTTTGAAGCATACAAATAAGTAACTTTGGCAGTTACGGTAACTATTTGGCCAGGACACACAGATTCGATGGTAGACAAGTTCATCGTTGTGGGAAGTTTAAGCTTATCAGAGTCTGTTGCTAGAAAATGTTCAATGGTTACATCATGACCCATCAGCAAATCTTCTGCGTTTGATTTTGTGTCAGTGTGCAACTTCTTAATTTTCACTGGGGAGTTTGCTTGACTCAGGCTTGTAAATCTCTTCAGTTTTGGTGGCAAAAAACACTCCCCGGACAGTTTTTCTTTACCTTGAAGTTGATAGTCAAAGTAACTTCCTCTTCTTAGTGGAGAAATATTGCGGATGTATCCTACAA
>JAHPZR010000206.1:25000-27500 GCA_019787425.1 Platygyra sinensis | reverse complement strand
ACTCTACTCTACTCTACTCTACTGTACTGTACTACTCTACTGTACTCTACTCTACTCTACTCTACTCTACTCTACTCTACTCTACTGTACTCTACTGTACTCTACTGTACTCTACTCTACTGTACTCTACTCTACTCTACTCTACTCTACTGCTACTCTACTCTACTGTACTCTACTCTACTCTACTCTACTCTACTCTACTCTACTCTACTCTACTGTACTCTACTATACTCTACTCTACTCTACTCTACTCTACTCTACTCTACTCTACTCTACTCTACTTACTCTACTGTACTCTACTCTACTGTACTCTACTTACTCTACTCTACTCTACTCTACTCTACTCTACTGTACTCTACTCTACTGTACTCTACTCTACTCTACTGTACTCTACTCTACTGTACTCTACTCTACTCTACTGTACTCTACTATACTGTACTCTACTCTACTCTACTCTACTCTACTGTACTTTACTCTACTCTACTATACTATACTGTACTCTACTCTACTCTACTCTACTGTACTCTACTGTACTCTACTATACTCTACTGTACTCTACTGTACTCTACTGTACTCTACTGTACTCTACTCTACTCTACTGTACTCTACTCTACTGTACTTACTCTACTGTACTCTACTGTACTCTACTGTACTCTACTGTACTCTACTCTACTGTACTCTACTCTACTCTACTCTACTCTACTGTACTCTACTGTACTCTACTGTACTGTACTGTACTGTACTCTACTGTACTCTAATCTACTATACTGTACTTAACTCCACTCTAACTGTACTGTACTGTACTCTACCGTACTGTACTCTACTACTACTGTACTGTACTCTACTAAACTAAGTGGAAGCAATTGTCGCTTAATTAGCTACATCAAAGGTTTATAACATTGCGTGTTGAAATATTCGAGGAAAATAAATTTGACAAATGCGTAATAAAGGAATGATATGTGTCAAATGCGTGCAAAGTAGCCAGTTAGCCTTGCGTTATTTTGGTGCACAATAATTTCATGTTACAATTTCAAAAAGCAGCAAACAGGTAAAAAATTACCTGACAGTTGAAATTATTTTATTGCAAGACTTCATTAAATATACTGTGTATTGTAATGTGAAAATAAAAAATACAAGTTATTGTATCTCCATGCCTTATAATTAATGAAAGATCATAATACCGAAATCTATTAGAGCAAAACAGTACAGAGTAGAGAAAAGTACAGTAGAGTCGCGAAGCTTAAAGTGAAAAATAGTATAGTAAATTAGAAAACAGACCTAAGAAAGCACAATAGCTGATTGGTTATAACTCAAGTTTGTATAACTCAATAAAGACACACAACTAGCGCGCGCTATTGACGTAGTGATGGCGCAAGCATACACAATTTACATATTGATAATGAAAGATAACAAGTTGTTTTCCTTTTGGGTTTTCTAAAGACAAGAAGAAAACATGTACTCCGTGTTTCTGTAAAGTTATACAAACACTCGTGAAAGTCTGGAAGGACTCGCAAAAGATGTGGAAAAAGTCGCATGCGGCTAGTGTTCCCTCAGCATTTGCGTTATCAAAAATTACCACCGTGTTTGTATAACTCGATACAAAAACGGTACATGTTCTCTCTAACTTAATTTCAAAAGCGAACAGTAAAGTAGATTAGAGTACACTAGAGTATTGTAGAAAAAAAATAGAGTGTAGTATAGTAAAGTATAGTATAGTAGAGTATGGCACATTACAGAAGCGTAGAGTAGAGTACAGTACAGTAGAGTACAGTAGAGTAAAGTAGAGTAGAGTACAGTACAGTAGAGTAAAGTAGAGTAGAGTAACGTAGAGTAGCGTAGAGTAGAGTAGAGTAGAGTACAGTAGAGTACAGTAGAGTAGAGAGTAGAGTAGAGTAGAGTAGAGTACAGTAGCAGTAGAGTACAGTAGAGTAGAGTAAAGTAGAGTAGTGTAGCGTAGAGTAGCGCAGAGTAGAGTAGAGTAGCGTAGAGTAGAGTACAGTAGAGTAGAGTAGGGTAGAGTATAGTAGAGTAGAGTAGCGTAGAGTAGAGTAGAGTAGCGTAGAGTAGAGTAGAGTAGCGTAGAGTATGGTAAAGTAGAGTACAGTAGCGTAGAGTAGAGTAGAGTACAGTAAGTACAGTAGAGTACAGTAGAGTAGAGTAGCAGTAGAGTAGAGTAGCAGTATAGTAGAGTACAGTAGAGTACAGTACAGTACAGTAGTACAGTACAGTAGACGTAGAGTAGACAACAGTAAGAGTAGAGTAGAGTATAGCACATTACAGAATAGTAGAGTAATAAAGTATTAGAGTATAGTAGAGTACAGTTAGATAGAGTAGACTACCGTACAGTAAAGTACAGTACAGAAGAGTAGAGTAATTAAGTAAAGTAGAGAAGTGTAGAGTATAGTAGAGAACAGTATAGTACAGTACAGTAGAGCACAGTAGAGTACAGTAGAGTAGAGCACAGTAGAGTACAGTAGAGACGAGTAGAGTACACTAGATT
>JAHPZR010000206.1:0-15000 GCA_019787425.1 Platygyra sinensis | reverse complement strand
TTACTTATTTGTATGCTTCAAAGACTGTCGGTTCCAAAAACCTACAGCTCCAACATGCCATTATTGCTGATCCATCAGGAACCACGAAAATGACATTATGGGAGAACTTTGTTGGCAGCATTAAGCAGGGTGACACGTACACCTTCCGTGGTTCCTCATTTTGTTGTTGTTATTTTACAAGTTGGATGAAAGCTTCTAGAATTTACACAAACTGTTCATATTTCTTATATATTACATGTACATTGTAGAGTGACAAGACAAGAAAGACAACAGAATGTTAGTCAGTAAACAGCCACGTTATCATGGTAATTAATTACTCTTTTTATTGTCATATTGACAAATTGGATGAAAGCTATTAGTTGAAGTTACACAAACTGTTATTTACAAGTACACTGGCAAGGCAAGAATGACAACTAGTTGCCTTGAAGTAAAGTTGTGTTCAATTCATTTCATCGTTACCACTGTGATGTTAATAATAACAAATTTATAATAGTTAGCACTACTTCCAGAAAAATGTCTGCAATAGTTTCAACCATACCCCAAAGCAAACAAACCTACACTCCTCCTTATTTGTCTATATCTCCATCAACACGTTTGTTAGTTCTAGCCATATTTCTTAGCTAGACTATTGGAGATTCGCATTATACCCCAGCCTCCACACCTGTACTCTATGGCGGATAAATCGTAATTGCGTTCTCGAAGTCTAACGCAATGCTATAAGACCATATACATATTACTCAATTGCCCAGCACTAGACACATGTACGCATTGCGGACCTATTTTTATTTAATATATAAGCTTAAGCCGTTTCTGATCTATACCGAATCACTAATTTAAAAAATGAAATACCTTGCTTTGAAGAAGTGACGGTCACTGGCAAATCTTCACTGCCTGTACCTGTTTGGGTCACTTTTTCGGTCTCTGTAAACACAAAAATGAAAAAAAGTGTTGACGAGTGCCAAACTGATAGCTTGTAGTATTTTTTGTTATGGAAATGTTCTTACCGGCATCGCTAGAGCAACGAATCCTCTTTGCACTACTCGAGCTCTCATTCAAACTGCTAGAAGAATTAGATGATTGGTCAAAAGACTCATTATCTTCGCTGGTCTTCGATCTAGGGAAGAAAATTTAGAATGTAAACTTGTGACATTTCAGTGTTAAATCAATTTGTGAAACAACTCTCGAGAAATCAGCACTGTCTGCTTGTTAGAATTAAGCGTACTCGTGTAATAGACTAATCTATTAATGCTTACCTTGCTGATGACGGTCCGAAAAACCCGATGAATTTGTGGTTGCTTTGCCCTCTTTGACACATTAAGTCGTGAGTTGACGTTGAGGAACATTTAAGTAAATTTTCTCTTTAAAATACTCCTGGTGCAATCTTTGACTCACTGAGAAAACGATTGACAACTCTGATATCCAAAGAACGGTGTGGCTTAACGCAATGCCGGAATAAAAATTGATTGGCAGATTTGGCATAAACTGTCAGTTTTGGCGGGACGTGAAAGCATTAATAAGCAGTAATTTTATAGCTCAAGCGGACGTACTAGAGGCCATTTTCAACTAGGCACAAATTTGTCTTTTGTTATTGCTGTTTTGAATTTCGCGTACAAAGACACAAAGAAATATCATTTTCAAAACTTAAAGATATATTTATTAGCTGAGTTGGTTCGCGTTTTTCTAACCACGCGTTTGTTATATGTTTTTACGTTCAGTTTAGGGGGTTCGACCGAACCACCCGAACCACCCCTAGATCCGCCCCAACAGCACTAGATGGGAAACAATTACAAACTGTACTGGAAAAGTTAAACATCACGAGGGTAATGGAAGCTGTTAGAGAGATCGATGCAGAAGGAGTCAATGAGCTGTGGAGTGTAAGTTCAGCAAATCAAAATCACCATATTTCTTCTATTTACTCAATCCTTTCTCACAATTTAATCAAAGCAAGTCTTAATGAAATCCTCATTGTTATCTCTAGCTGATCAGAATGTAAACATTGCTCTTACTTTTAGCTCATCACATAAAGCAATGGAATGTTACAACAAGGAAAATAGGGCAGCCTCAAACAATGCCATTAAATTTACATTTTATAATATGCTACACTGTCTTACAGTGACAATGACAATAAAATTGGTTATTTTCATTCTTGTGTCATTCAGGGATTCAAGACTCTAAATAGGGCCCTTCAGGTAACACAGGATCATCCAGATTATATCCAGCCTGAAAGTTTTCAGCAGTTTGCCAGAAGCTGGGGAAAACTTTTCATGGAACTCTTCTTCGATGATAACCTTACACCATACATTCATGGTATGAAAATATACTTCTGTAAATATCATTATCTGTTATCCCATAAACAAATCCACGTTCAAACAAATTCATATTAAACAGTGCTTTCATTAAGTTCAGATTGCTCAGGTAATTTTATGACCATCTTTTCCTACCTCATTTAAAGTATATTTAACAATTATTCACCAAAAAGGATTATCAAGAGTTTGAGTAGCCAATCAAGGAGTGTCAGAAACATGTGCTCTTTCAGAAATGAAAGGTACTGAAATGTAACTGAGCTAAGCAAGCACATATGGAATCTGATAACATTTTGACATGTCACACTGAAAGGCATTGTTCCCTATTTTAAAATGTGTATATATAAGATTGTAATAATAATTATAATTATAATGTACATATATCTTTTATTTCCATAGCATTTGTATATCATGTCCCCCAGTTCCTCAAATTGCATGGTACATTGATGAACTTCAACTGCCAGCCAGTCGAGAAAAAAAACCACTGGCAATCGCAGACCTTCCACAGAGGATCACAGAAGGAAGGAAAGAATTCAAAGTATACTGTGCAAGTAAGTATTAAAATATAACTTTAAACCTACAAAAATAACTATTAAGAAATTTAGTGATTCTGAATGACACTTTAAACATGCAATTTAAGCTCAATGAAGTAAAACTGTAAACTTTTGCAGGTCATGGAACAAGAAACTCGAACACTTTTGCCAGGCGCCATGATCTAAAGCGCAAGAAGCGAACTTACCAGAAAGTGGCAGAGACAGCAACCCAAGAAGACAGTTCATCCGAAGACGAAGCCCAGCAGTGCCATTCAGAGGGAGCCATTGCAATTTACCACCATGAAGAGGTGGAAGAAGGTTGAAGACACTTGCCAAGGAATTTCTGAACTTTTGATAAAAAAAATATATCACTTAGAACTATGAATTATATTTTTCCTAAGAAATGTAAAAAGGACTTAAAAGGTATTAGAATTTTGAATACAGTATGTTGATTGTGCCTATAAAGAAGTTTGTTTTAAGTAGCAACGAGTTGTAAAAAGTCGATTTTTTTTTGCATATAGAATTGTCTTATACATGTATATATTAGTTCTCCTTCATTCCTGTAAAGCTTAATAAAGTCTAATCTTAAAACTAGGGTTCTACAGTGGTTTACTTATGAGAATATTGCCTAAGTAGGCAAGTATCTGCAAATTTAAAAATAGTTTAAATAACTGGAAGATGAAGATTAGAGTGCCTATAAACTGCGAAACACTAACAATATGTTAGCCAGAGAAGCACATAATGTGATTAAAAATTGAAGTGTAGCCAGGATGAGACATATTCAAATGATAAAAACGTTGGCTGGCTAAAAAAATTCAAAAAAAATGACAGAAATTTTTACAGAATTTCCACTGAAAGATTCTTTCAAACTTCTTGATGGTAAGAGAAATGTTGAGCGATTCCAAAAAAGTATTCTGGTTTTACATTCGACAAATTTACCGAGCTTATGTAACTGTTTACTTTTTGACCGCCCAGCATTTAGGACATTTAGTCTATTTGAGATCATGACCGGCAGTCAGATGAAGACCATTGTGATTTTATGGTATGCACAAGTTTGCAGAATTCGTCCACTACAAATCCATAATAGGCATAATAATTTTGAGAATCGCTTGGCCATTCCAAACAAACATCGCATCTCCTCATTGGGTTCAAAAGAAGCTTTCTGTAGCAATTCATTAAATATCTCTAACCGATGTAAGCGTAAATTTTCTAAGTGTCAAGCACATGCCGATTTTATAGTATGCACAAGCTCGGTTATTTCGTCATCTTGCAAACGAACATAATTTTTGGAATCGCTTCTGCACTTCTAAAGAAACATCAAATACCATCAAGAAGTTTGAAAGAATTTTTCAGTGGAAATTCTGGAGAATTGGTTTCCATGTTTTTTGAAATGGGCTACATCTCAAGAGAATCCTAACAGTTTGCCATCCTTCCCTTCATCAATGGTGTCACGCAACCACTAACAAGAATTCTTTGAAGGCATGACATTCAAGTTGTAAATAAGCCCTTTAAAACTTTACAACACCCTGTGCTGATTGTGATTGGTGTTACATAGGCGAAACCAACTGGTGTTTCGAAACTCGTAAAAAAGAACATATCAGGAATGCCAAAACATGTCCTAACGGATCAAACATTGCGAAACATGCGTGGTCATTCGACCATCGCATAGATTTTGAAAATTCTAGTGTCATTGGCAAAGGCTCTTTTCGCATTAGAAAAAAACTTTGCTTTTGTTTCTCTTATTATTTTTATCTCGCCTTTTTCTGCATATATTTTATCATTTTGCATTCCATTTTTATCCGTCAAATGCTGTAGATTGATAGCCGAAAGCTCATGTTATTTTTTGAAATTTTTTAGCCAGCGAACGTTTTTTTCTTTTGAACACGTAACGTGACGTTTACAAAAGGTCGTTCAACTAACCTTTGCCAGGTGTCAGTCGCTGCAACCACATGGATACTGAAGTTTTCACTTTTAAAAATAAAGTAAAAATAAACCAGGGCAATAGTCTAACACTTCAGACTACCAGAGCATTGGACTAAGGTGCGGACTTCGCTGAAATCCAGTGAGCAGCCATTATGGCAGTAAAAGCGCATGCGCAATTAGACCAGGCTCCGGGTCTGGCTCTGGGAACGAGAAGTTGAGAATGCATCACGGAACGTGGTAAGCAATTTTTAGGTAGGCAAACGTCAGTTCGTGAGACAATTATAGGCCAAAACAATAACGCCGTCTTTAATCAAACGCCAAAAAATTTACACTTTAATACTTCAGTACATAAATATTACATTGTACAGACTGAAAAAAGTTGGTATAAAGTAAATTTAAGGATTAAGACTGCACTTTCTACTTTTCACTAACATCAACAATTTGTTTTCTAAATTTAATTGCACAATCCTTGTAAAAAATACTCACAGTCACAATATGAGCTTATACATAAGAAGCAAATTGATGTTATTAATTATTGTTCTACCATTTTATATAATATTGTGGGGGTCCTTAGAAAAAAATTCCTTGTGTGGGTGAGGTATGGTTATTACTTTGTTTTGGAACTACATATTCATTGGCACATGAAGTTTGCTTTTCTGATCTTACTTTTTACATAACCAAAAATAACTTATTAATGTTCATCTCAGATCAACACCACAATCACAATGTTGAGGACAACAAACTAGAAAAAATTTTTAACTACAAGTTTTATTTTTTTTCGGCATACAGGACATTTTTTCTTGTCTTTCTTGAGTCTCTCAGCACACCCAATGCAACATATTTGGTGGCCTGTTTGGCCATGCACAATACTTGCATTTTGCGGCTCTGTCAAGCAAAGCACACACATCTCTGGAGAGAAAGTTTCACCTCTATGCTCTTCTTTCTTCTCCTCCTCATCCTCCTCACTCTCATCTTCCTCTTCTTCCTCTTCTTCCTCCTCTTCCTCCTCTTCCTGATCCTCCTCACTCTCATCTTCCTCTTCTTCCTCTTCTTCCTCTTCTTCCTCCCACTCTTCCTCCCACTCTTCCTCCCATTCTTCCACTTGTTCCACTTTCTCCTCCTCTATGACCTGGTGGCCGCTGGTTTCTGCAAATGTAAAATGTCAATTATACATCAAGCAAATATATAATTAATTGTAAATAATTATAGGCCAACCTCACATCACTCAAAAGAGGTTAATATGCTTTGTTCAAAAGTGACTTAACTCACCCGCTAAATATTCCAAGTCATCCTCTGAGTCTGCTATGATGTCTGTCTCATAGCCAAACAGCTCGTCATCAATGTCATCAGCATCACTAAAAACTGATCCATTGCAGTCTGTGTTCATGAAGCCCATGCCCCATGCAATGGACTTCATAAGCATATTTTTGCATGGGGGTCCAGCCTCTGATTCTTCTCCTCAAAACAACATTATATAATGAATTAACATCGTTTAAAAGGTAAGGTAAAGATAAAATCTTTATTTAGACACGGTATATCCTTCAGGACTTAACAATATTGAATTAAATTAATCTAACTACCTAACTAATAAATCACTAACAACTACTACAGTAAGATAAATAATAAAAACTTGATTTACAAGGAAGCCGTTTATAAAATAAAATAAAAGTTACCTAAATCTACCATTAAAATCATAATTCTTCAACTTAGATTTAAATTTATCAAGGGAGGGTGACTGACGAATATCCAAGGGTAAACTATTCCACAGTACAGCTCCGCTGTATGACAGACTTCTGCTAAACAGGAACATAGCCAGGATTTTTCAAAGGGGGGGGTCTCACTGTGCCAAAATGAGCGTATTCACCATGATTTCGATGTCATTTTCACCACCGGCTGTAGGTTGTTTGCTTAAAAAGTGGCTTACAAAAGGGGGGTTACAGTGGCGGATCCAGACCTTGAGCTAAGGGGGGGGGGCGGTCTTGACTTACTTGCCCTGCTGGCCTTTTCCTCTTCAGTCATTTCTCCTTTTTTTGCCCAAAATAAGGGGGGGGGGGGCTGGGCCCCTCCCCTAGATCTGCCACTGGGTTACAGGCACCCCAGGACCCCCCCAGCTATGCCCTGGTCCACAAACAGGCATGTAATATCTAATTCTTTTGTACCTGATGAGTCTGATAATTTTCGTTTTCTGTTTATTTCTGTGAATTTAGAAGAAATACATGTAAGAAATCAATGTTATTGGGAAATTAAGTTTTATACCCACAAAATTTCTATTTACCCGACCAAGTCAAATGAGTGAGTTCTTTTTATGAGCTGTTGAAAGAAACTTGACATGGTTCGCGTATCATTGTGTCAAAATATCGTGACTGATATCGCATTGTAATTGAATACGTGACCGCTTAATAGAGGTCAAATTTACAGTAAATCGGGGGACCACTTCTTGGGAACTAGATAAGTGTCCATTTAATAGAGGGTGATCGCTAAGTAGAGGGCCATTTGATAGAGGTTTGACTGTAGTACTTTCTATGATTTGCTTGTTTTACAGTTGCTTATTGCAGATATAGTTACGTACCATGCTTGTTGACCGAGCCTCCGCCACATTTCGTTACATCGCTGATGAAAAAAGATAAATAAACAAATAAAAATGGTGTATTGATACCAGCTTGAACAATTCCAGGACTGAACCAATCTTGAGATGACAGGAAAAACAGAGATGCTAAAAACGGTTGAACTGGCAGGGTCAGTCGACATTACGCACAGGGATTTATTTCCGACATAAAATCTAGAATAAACCGTTTAATGAATAGTTCAGCACATTTCATCCTAGAGAGTGCCAATTCTAAATACGTTCTGTTCTTGTGAACGACTTTTGGCACACAGCAGCGTGGATATCATCGATCTGACGAGAATAAAGCCGGTATACAAGTAACCATAAGTACTTATAACTTACCATGCCTCGTTTAGCTCCATGACGGTCTAAAGAGCAAAGGGTCAAGCAGCACACGGGAAGTCTGACTCTAATCAGTATCACATTACTTGGCCATACTCTTAATTCAATTATTTTTTACGCATTTATAATTTTGTGTTAACAAAGATCAATTTGGGGTAAATTATAATTTTCGATTTTAAACTTCTGATAAAAGGCTTTTTTTAAAAAACGTCGTCGAGCTAGTTAACGTCTCTTTAATTGGGGATGTTATTTCATAGACCATGAGGTGGGAGGTCGTGGTCATGGGGTGGTCATGAGTTGGTCATTGCTTTCGTACTTTGTGGTGGCTCCTAAAGGAGCCGTTTTGTTTCCTTTGTTAGGCAGAAATGCCTAAACATTTCTGCGTTTCGCCCAAGACAATCTTGTCCTCTCCACAGGCTTCTTCTGGACTTGCTTCTTCCTCTCTCGGTAGAATGAAACCCTCAAGAAGGATGACCCATAGACCACGGATCCTACCACCTCTTTGCAAGCAACAGGAGCTCCATCGCCGCCTTGACAACGCGAACACTGTGAGTGATCATAGAACACTTTTTTGCTCTCTAAGAAAGCAATCTCGACAGGCTTGCCGGGCTGAACACGACAAGTTGTAGAGGTTTTAAAAGTGTTCAATGACCATCCAGTAGGCATTATATTGTCAAGCTCGACGAAGGGCAGAGAAAATTTGACGTTCCCGTCAACTTGCAAGAGATTTGGCCCCGAGGGTAGTCTATCGAACAGGCTTCTAAAGGTTTTGGCGTCCATTGGCATGGAGACGGAGACACGCCTTACGATATTCGTTTTGAGAGGCTTCTTCATGTTCAGCTTTCCCGCGATCAGCACTGATAAGGTCTGTAGCAGGCCTGGCGATCCTTGTTGATGTATTCGGAAAACTTGTCTGAGACGTTCGTTGGTGTCTGCCTCATCTACCCAGGTGTCATATTTCTTCCCGTAACCACGCCAGCGAACAAGAAATTGAACGCAGCCGCGAGTATCTGTGCGTTTGTCCAGCACTTTGGAAACTTCGTAAAACTTGCCCATCTTCTCGACAGTGAGTTGTCACAGTGATTGGCGCGGGGTACTCACTTGCCTTTATACTTACCAACATAATTTATTCATGAATGAGTGCGCGCGAAATAGTGGCAAATGAAGTTTCTATTGTGTTGTTGATGTGTACTGACCGCAAACAAAAAAGCACGAACTAAGAAAAAAATGGCCTAGTTTTAAATAGTGGGACTTTTATTTCGCTCACGTAAAGACCACAGAGCCAAAGATTTTACGGCAAACATAGTTTTCGTAAAAGTTCTCTCACCACAAAATTTTAAGCGAAAAAGTAGGAACGAATTCGTTGTGGTCACCTCGATTAGTTTATTGCCCGCCCCGTTTACTTAGCAAACAAAGGACAAAGATAATTTCTTTGTGATGAATGGGTTTTTTGAAAACAGTGCATGCAGGTTATTAACTTTGTTCTGGAGTGGAGTATTAAATGTGAGTGAGAGAGAGAGAGAGCCAGATATATCGGCACTTTTACAACTTAGATGTGGCACTTTTGTGACATTTTGTGGCACATTTGTAATGCCATTTGGCACTTGAGTAACGTGCCACGTGGCACTTCAGTAACATTCAAGTGGCACTAAGGTAAACTTTGGGTGGCACATTCTTACCAATGTGGCACTTTTGTAACAATATGGCACTTAGGTAACTTTCAGTGGCACTATTGCAACCACTTGAATATCATCGATTTAGTCAACGTCTGAAAACAGCTATCTGAACGCCAGAAGAGATGACATACCGTTCAATCACTTTTACAACTTAGATGTGGCACTTTTGTGACATTTTGTGGCACATTTGTAATGCCATTTGGCACTTGAGTAACGTGCCACGTGGCACTTCAGTAACATTCAAGTGGCACTAAGGTAACTTTGGGTGGCACATTCTTACCAATGTGGCACTTTTGTAACAATATGGCACTTAGGTAACTTTCAGGTGGCACTATTGCAACCACTTGAATATCATCGATTTAGTCAACGTCTGAAAACAGCTATCTGAACGCCAGAAGAGATGACATACCGTTCAATCAATTAAGAAATCTGCACCTCATAGGCCTCTCAGGAAAATTTCCCTTGTCAAAAGCTCATTTTATCATTTTCATTACCGTTATAATTATTATTGGTAATAGTAATTTGGCCGAGTAAAGTACAATTCGGTGAGTGATTGCGCGAGTAGTTTCAAAATCGGACGAGCGCAAAGCACCTGGCCGATTTAAAGTTTTGAGCGCGATTACGACACAAGGTCCAATTACTAATTAATCGTATCTATGACAAATTTTGAAATTAAAGATGTCTTTTGAGAACTTATTTTGAGCGAAAACGTCCTGTAGCGCTTTTCATGCATGTAAGTTTGTAAAACTGAAGGAATCAGTGCGGAGCAAACCATTAGAGCGCGGGTAACTGATGCACAAATCACGTGCGTATCCAATTGCGGGTATATAATTACAATTAGTATAAATTTACCGTAGTCTATTGTGAATCCATGAATTTGATTGGCTATATTACCGTCGACTATCTGCTGATAGTCAACAGTTACGCATCAGTGCACATCGCGCGTCACGTTTAAACCTGATGTAACATAATAAAACAGTTCTTTTCTACGCGATACTTGACTTTTTTTCTTTTTATGCAATGAGACTACGATAAATTTATACTAAAACAATTAGACTACTCGCCCTCGTTTTCTACGAGCGATAGTCAACTTGGCTGTGCCTCGTTGACTATCTGCTCGTAGAAAACTCGGGCTCGTAGTCTTGTTGTTAAATAGTTCAAATCGAACACCTGTAATTGGGAAAACATGATCGCGCGCCAATTAGGTGACAAATAGCGCACAGGGAACCAATCACGATCGAGATTTTGTTATAGATACAATTATTATTATTGCATGTGTTTCATTGGTCAAAAGCGTGATACTAAAGCCTTTGGATGCTCATTGCAACTGCTAAAGTTATGGACAACAAAAACGAAGACAACAATTTGGCCCTTGCCTACCATAGAGCCCCCTTTAGCTCATTGGTTAGAGCATCCGGACTAGATCATTCACGGAAGGTCAGGGTTTCAAATCCCATTTGGGACTTGGATTTTTATCCCAGTATATGTTTCTCCCAGTGTTTAGACTTAATATCATATACTCTGAAAGCTATAAAGGAGTCCACTTGACCTGTCCTCTTTATTGAGGAGTACATGATCTTGGCACACAAAAATACCGTCCTGAATTGGTGACCCAAAATTTTCTAACGCAAGACATTTTAATGATAACTTGCAAAAGCCAAGCTATGAACGAGTTGGCATGAATAAAAGCACCTTAGGATCCTAAGTTTTACATAAAGCTTCAACCCTACAGGTGTTACAAACAGAAAGGTTTTGACTTGTTAACACAAACAGTAACCTAGAACACAGTTCTGAATCGTGAAATAGCTGATTTACCTTCGGTAGAGGAAATTTTAAATCCAAAAACAAGACCAACATTTCGTGAATTTAAATGAGCTTAGTCACGGGATTTCGAGCTATTTTGCCAAAGTGCAAACCTAGCTTTACACTCAAGGAAATCTAAAATGTTAGTTTACTAAGTGAGAAAAATACCAAAGAGTTATATAATACAGAACCAAAAAGGATTACAAACGATGAACTTGAAAAATTTAGGCTAAACATTTCAAGATGTGCAAACCGTGACTTAGCACTTTAAAGATAACACTTGTAAATAATAGTAACATACAACTCAGTTATTCTGAATAATAAAGTAACTAATCCTCCTTCAGAATCACAGAATGCGATACAATACGTTAAATAAAACCACAACCTGAATATAAATAGACTGCTTAGTTGTCTTAGTAACTGGTAGAAAGGATGATGTCTTTGCATTGTCTTTGTCAGTTAGCCGTCTACCAGCTTTTTTCTGTCACAATAAGGTTTTCGCCCATTTTTTGACGGGCATTTTTAAAGGATTCTTAATGTGAAGAGTTGTTTGTGATCTGATGATAAAAATGACAAACAAGGAAAAATCGCTATAGAAGTATTGTTTCCCTGAAAGCTCAATTCTTAGTAACCAACCCGAAAAAAAAAACACAGTCACATTTTGGAAAGTAAATGAACTTCCAGAATGCAGAAGTGATCTGAGAAACATCATTTTGCCTCCACTAAGAATGATTCACATTGACGGCACATGTCTCACGGCGTCAGCTGGGAAACGTTTTCAACTCAGTTTCCTAGAATGTCAATATTGGATCCTAATATGAGCTGTTACTACAATTTAGTTTCCTTTGCACCCTAGGCTGAAATACTCTTAACAGGTTTTGTTTCTTTGTGTTGCCAAATGCCGACATAATCAGTGGGAGAAGGAACCTTTTTATTTCGGTTGAAACTTAGTTGATATTGCAGAAAAGGGAGATGTATAAAGCCCCAGCCAGACGATCATAACATTTGAACTCAACACTGTTGGGCGCAACATGTTGCACGCCTTTGGCCACCCTGTTGGGACCTGTTGGATGTTGCTGGATCAAGTTTGAGAATAGTCAAACTTGAGCCAACAACCTCCAGCAACCGGGTGGACAAACGCGTAAAACATGTTGCGCCCAACGATGTTGCGTTAAAATGATGCGATCATTTGATTGGTGCTTAGATATTGCTTAGATATACAACGATATAAAATAATGACAAGTTCTTACCGAAAGAACAAAAAAGCCTATATTAAGATTACTTAATGGCTTCGACACTGTTATAAGACTTGTAATGATCATGAAGAGTATCTCTTAATGAACTAGCGCCTACTTCGCTTTCTATCCTAGTTTTACCTTAGGCTTCCTATGCTTTCGTTCGTACTTAAGTCGATTCACTACCTGTTCAACTGTGAAGTCAGTAAACAATTTGCCACCCTCGCTGTCATTTTGCAGTCTTTTTGCTATAACAGGCTTTGAAATCGGAGATCGTTTGATCATATTGGGAAACAAGCGGATCAATGTTTTTACTTGGGCAGAACTGAAAAGGCCTGGCTTGGACTTTGTGGTGGTTACTGTAGGTGAAAGTATGTCAGAGGAATGATCACTATCTTCGCCGTCCCCAGATGTATTGAACATTCTGCTCACATGGTCTTTTGGGTGCTAAATTGCCACTGAGCCCGTACTTTGTCGTACACCTTCTTTGCACCTTCCTTGACTAGAATTGGATTCGACTGAATCTTTTCCCTGACAGAGGCCATAGATATTTTTTGTTCATTGATCTCTGAACGGAAGAGCTCTTTGATGGCATTTGCCACTTGGTCGCTGGTTGGGGAAGTTACTGATAAGCTTTCTTCGTTTTCCTCGACTCCTTTACTTGATAGTGCTAGCTCTTTTATCCTCCCTTCTTCCGTCTTTTCGTTTCCTACTTTGGCTCCTTCAGCTGTTGGCGCTAGCTCTTTAATTTCATGCTTGCTACTCTCTTCTTCACTCTTTTGGGGATTGCGCATCATTCCGTGGAGAATTTGCAATGCTTTGACAGATGATTTACTTTTGTCCAACACCCTGTAGTATTTTTCAGCGGTAGTTTCTTGATGAGCCATGAGATCCGCCAAATTTCCGCTAATATCCTTACGGTTCTGGTGGCACTCTGAAACGGCACTTTTACGGTACAGGGTGTGGGTCACCGGCCCGTCGATACCAGCCTTCTGGAATACTGAACTCAATGCCCTTGACATCTGGCTCGACTCCATGTTATTCCCTCCCCATGAAAGGAAAAATTTGTCATGGCTCTCAGTGCACTCGTTGACAGGCAGTTTTGAACGCATTTCTCTTAGGAAAATCTTAAGATGGTTGTAGAGGTGATTGGTCAAGACAATTTGAGCTAGCCCATGGATATCTACAGTTTTGTGCTGTAAAACACGCACTACATGTCTGTCATCTTCAGATTTGGCCCTTTGAAACTCCTGAACAGTCATATATGCCACGACTCCTGCTCTGTTTGCATTATCAATCATGATTTGAGCGATTAAATAATCTCTTACCAGCGTGTACTTTGCTTGGGTGATCTCAGCATGATGAGCTCCGCTGAGCTCTCCTAAAATGATGACGGCATCTTGCACAGCCTAGCTTCTTCCAAAGTCATTTACTTTGTCTGGTGTTATGAGAGCACTAACATCTTCTTCCATTTTCTCCCACCTGCGCCGTGTGGTGTCATGCTTATACGAGGTGGACCAGTTCTTTAACTTTTCTCATAGGCTGATGACGTCATCTTTTTCAAATTCAACTCCACTCGGTTTTTCTTCTAGCAGAAACGAGCAGTAGTGCTGCAAACTCATTAGGTACGATTTAATCGTTGCAGGGTGGTATTTCTTTTCGGCATACTGTCAAAGGAAAACATCTCGAACCAGTTTGCGGTCAAGTAATGACTGCAAAGTCCCCTCACCTAATACGGACAAAACATTTTTAACTTGAGCCACATGTTGCTTGGCGGTTTTTGCGTCTTTCTTCTCACAGTCTGGAGAAACAAGCCAGTCTTCAAATTGTTGCAAAGTCTCTTGTACTACAGTCGAGGGTTCATCCGTATCAACACTGCTTCCTGGTGGTACAACGTCTCCAGAGCGAGACACATTAGGATCACTCTTCTGAAGATCGTCAGGAACATTGTCTTCAAGATCTTCTCGACTGGAATCTGACTTGCATAGCGATGAACTGTCCATATGGTAGTTCATATCCATTTCGTTTTCTCGTTTTGCCTTCATTCTGTGAAATATGTGGTCATTCTTCGTAGACACGACTTTTGCGAGTGACATAAACTTTTTGTACTTTGGGTCATCCCTACTTAGCTTGTGTACTTGGTGAAGGTGCTGAGGACGTCTCTCAGTTACTGTTGGGCAGCCTTGTATGGGGCAGACTTTCTTCTTCCGGCATGGTTTCTTGTAGTTCTTGGGTTTGGAATCGCATTCGGTTTTCCGTCGCTTTCTACTTCCGGCAGAAGCGGTTTCTTGGCTAGAAAAGGTATACTGCTTCCGTAATTTAAATCTGCATGTGGCTGTTTTTGCAAGATGTTTAGACCAGTTGTGTACGTTTCTCAGATGCCTTGGAAGGTGACGAACAACACTGTTGCAATAGGGTAAGGGACACTTCTTCTTCTGTTGCTTTACATTAGGGTTTTCGTCTTGAATTTCACTGTCACTCCCC
Organism: Platygyra sinensis; assembly: GCA_019787425.1. Taxonomy (NCBI): domain Eukaryota; kingdom Metazoa; phylum Cnidaria; class Anthozoa; order Scleractinia; family Merulinidae; genus Platygyra; species Platygyra sinensis. Next base: position 96 of record JAHPZR010000206.1, on the reverse strand, counting down.
ACATCCTCTTCACTCCTCCTTGTGACTTTGATTTCGTTGCGCTCTTCTTCATTCTCGTTTTTAAACACTTCAATTTGGTCACTTTCATCCTGCACT
>JAHPZR010000205.1:0-12123 GCA_019787425.1 Platygyra sinensis | reverse complement strand
CTTTCAAATCTAGAACTAAGATAGTTTGGAGCCAACCCGTGCAGAGACCTGTAAACCATCGTAGCTCTTTGAAATTGTTGCTGGCAAGCTAGATTTTTCCACCCTAGAAGTTTGAAAAGGTGACCAGCATCTACGTCATAGCTTGAGTAGGTCAAAACACGGGCTGCTCTGTTTTATCAACTGCGGTGTTTCGCTCTGGTATCGCTCAGTAAAGACCGAGACAAAAATGTTAAATGCGGAAACCCACTGCTGTATGTTGGAAACCTTCTTTGTTGTATGGTATGGTTCAAGAGTCAGCCGCGGCTGCTTTGATGGCACATTTGAGGGCGTCATAGATAACGCATACTTATCGACTTGAGGGGTGGATGCTAACAAGGCCCCAAATTCCACATATTCGTTAGCCCAGATTTTAGCTTTAATTTTCGAACCTACCCGGGAACTAAGATTTACAGAAACGCTAGTAAAAATTTGTTTAGGTTGAACATTGTCGGGACCCAGAAGCAGAGAATCATTGCTTGTACCTGCACCGATGAGGTTACTGACATGACTGCTCACAGCTGTGGTCACGCTATCTGAGGTCAGGTCGGCTTGAGAATGCCCTGGTACTACAATAGAGGTGCTGTCTTCGAGGGTATTTTGTCTCAAGATCTCATTGAGATTGTCCTTAGACAAGGCTGTTTTCACCGCTTGCGAAATGGCTGTCGATATGGTGGCGGAGAGAGCGTTTACGTCCAAGGAAACCAACCCGGGGTTGTTGATAGTAGGTTCCGGAGCAGGTGGGTCCGTTGCTGTCAGCTCTGATGTCCGCACGCGTTTAGAACGTGTTTGGCGGCCTGTCCTTGATGGCTGTCCAGGACGTTTCTTAGGAGGCATGACTTATCGAGAACAGATAAAAGGAGGTAATTAAATACGATGGAATGTAATTTAAATGTCGAAGTAAAATTGATAAGACAGCTGATAATGAAAAGATGGAATTCCATCCCAAATTTTGGGTCGCAGTTGAGGTGGGGCAGTTATACAAATTCCCCGTAAATCTGCCGGGGTCATGAGCAATAATATGTCACCGGACGAAAAACAGAAAACGCGAGAAAAAGGCCAAGTTCCCAAAACAATGCATTACCACCAGTGCCGAGTGCATTGGACCACTCATAAAGAGGCGGTCAAAGGATTGTACACTCATACGGCAGGGGTAAGCCATAAAATAAATCATTGCTAAAGCCATAAATCAACGTTGGACGTGCCAACCATGGTTCAAATGAACCGAACAAGCACAGCCATTGTTCGTGGGATTAAAACCCAACGACAACTAACAGGGGCTGTGAAAACAGATAACAACTGACAAATCGGCTTGGCTTAAAACAACAAAGGGACTGGCACAAATTAAGGCAATAAAATGAAAATCATAAAATGCCTGGGCAAGGCGGGCATTATAAAAAATGAGGATCTTTCAAACTTGTTACATGACTTATATATGCATGCCCGATTCGCTGCTATAGCGATTGTAGGCAACGTAGAACTGCCCCCCTCAAACTACGGTAGAGCTTGTAGTGACCAAGCCCGTTTAAGTGTATACCGTCGCGGGCCATAAAATTAGTTTTGGCCCTCCAAAATCCTTTATGACTCCAGAACATTGCATAGGGTATGGGCTCCAGCACTACTTTTAAATACCGATTTAAGAGGTTAAAGGTAGGGGCCCCCGTTCGATAAATAGTTTGACAGACACATACTCATTTGACGTTTAGCGAGTCATGGAGGGACCGGGTAAGATCTTCAATTGCTGAGCCAACGTTCACTGCAGGAAGGTGGCTTAAGTCGTTAGTGCCTAGCTGTAATATAACTATGTCAGGCATGAACTTTTCGACAACAGAAAGATCATATTGGACGGTCTTAAGGACTGTTCTTCCCCCGACCCCGTGCCATTTGAGCTCTATTCCTTCGAGAATATGCAAGTTAGCATCTAAATCGGCATTGCGCCCGATATATTCGCGTAGACGGCGAATGAAGGAATGGCCAAGTATTAACACACGTCTTACCGTCATATGACCGACTGGGAAACAATTCAAGGGTTAAAGAGAGAACTAAACAGTCGAAAACGAGAACAGGTACTTGCCTGAATAAATGTTTTCCTTTCGAGATACCAACGGTACGAGAGCCAAGGGAAGAAGGGCGAGTTGCTCAAGAGAAATATCTTTTATCCTCGAGGGAACGCCCCCTCTATCACCCGGGGTGATAGTTGACATAAACCAGGTTACAGACCATTGCGTGACTGTCATGGCTCGACATAAATAACATTATGCGTGAACATAATGTTTGTTTGTTTTAATTTTAGTAAGACTCTGTAGTACAATGGATAGTATCCTCGACTGTTGCTCGAGAGATCGGGGTTCGGTTCCTCGCAGGGTCGTTTTTACAAAGCTAATAGATTGTTTATAAAAACGAAAAAGATGAACTTTGTACTAAAATAAAGAAAAAGAAGAAAAAAAAAAGAAAAAATATTATTACTTATGGGATTTTAGGATTTGAACTCCCGAGCCCTGGCATGTCACTGCATTCACTTACACCGCAGGCTCTTTACAGGCGGAACGTGTGTGGTTTCTTAGTGGGAGAACACCCATAAGCATTTTTTGCACAATAAACGTGAAGCATTAGTGAGTGCGTTGAGGGAGAAAAAAGAGAGCAATGTCCAACAAGGTGTGTGCAGTACTAATTGAAATACATTAAGCGCAAATGCAAGTCTAAACTCATTGATCTCGACTGTTCCCTTGAGAAAAGCATCATTCAAAAGAATCTTAAACAAACGAAAGACATTGTAAGCCACCGTTGAAGAATCAGCATAGTCAGTCAGAGATAAAACGTGAAATGAATTAAAACCTAGCGCATGCTTAGAAGCTAAACATAACATCTAAGGTATTTCAAACAAACGTTCGCGCTTGAAGTAAAGGTCAAACAAACATTGCAAATCGCATCGCTCCTGATTCAACAGCCGCACAAATTATAGATCGGTCTAAGCGGTTTTCTAACAGCGGCAAGCATAATTCACTCAATTCAACCTTAGTCGTTTCAAATTCCTTTAAAGCGATGCTCAGCTCTTGATCACTTAGTTCCATAATCGCCAAGACCAGAGTCCAAAAAAGTGTGTCCAACTTCGTCACAAGTAAAATGATTTTGCTCAAGTCTGAAAGACTTGTATGTAAAAACGTGTATCCAATGAGAAGATGGGGATAGGGTCTCCCACACAACACGTGGTTAAGAACCATTGTGAAGAAGGGGGATAGGGGGGTATACCTATGTCATGAAATTGTTATAAACAAAGCAAAGAGTCTGATGCATAATTTATGACGTTTATTGAATGATAACAACATCAAAACCAAAGAGAGAATTCATTACAACTTTAAGTCTTGACCGTTGGTGTTCCACAAAGTGTATCGCTGGGAACTATAGACTCGTTTCTAGTTTCTCAGACTCTTGGTCCCAGGCGCCAAAACACACGATATTCTGACAAATTTTTCTTTGTTTTCGGTCACGAAGTCTTTGCCTGATCTGTTCCTTATTCTTGGCATAATAAGATCTCCAATATTCATTGATCCGTTCCCTGTTGTTTTTACACTATTGGCTTCGGTAATTTCTGATGTGTTCCTTGTTGTGTTGACAATAGGCTCTATGGCTGCTGGCGAGCCTTTCCCTATTGTTTTCATACCACCTCTTACGACGTGATTTGAGAATTTCCGCGTTCTCGGTACGATATCGTTTTTCCTGAGTTTGGATTCGCTCTTTGTTCTCTGCATAATATCTTTTATTGCAAATCTTTTTACAGGCAACTTTCTGGTTATTCTCCGGTATATGACTAGAGCAACTCATCTTGTTTGACGTCTTACAAATAATGACTAAAAACTCTAGAAAACCAAATTCTTATAAGATTCACGTGGCTAATTCAGCCGGGTTTCGGTCACTAAGATATCATTCTCTTCTTCTTTGTCGTTATCGGACTCTTCGGGTAGTGGTTTCTTTTCCATGACTCTGTTGATCAGGAATTTCCGTTTTGTTACCGCTGACTCGGCCGCCTCGTCAAAATCCATGTCATCTTCGTCAATAAAGCGTCGAACGGTCGTCATGACTTTAAGGTGTATTGCATCGAGTTTGGTACGATGAGTCCATTTAAGACGCTCTAAATAAGTGCTTCGTAGCCTCTTTCTACTTACAGGTAATAAAGTATAGAAAGCGGCAGTCTCGGCATAGTCTTGGGTTTTTCCCTTATCCAGGAACTGTTGAACTTCTTTAAGGTAGAATTCTTCCAGATCTTCCCCGACTTTTTCACGTAATGGCTTCCATGGATCTGGTTCATCGTCGTCGATTATTCCTTCATCTTCGGAGCTGCTAGTCTCTTCTCCATTCTCCTGTTCATGTTCCTCTTCGGAGCTACTACTTTCCTCCTCTTTCTCTTCTACGTTTCCATCATAGTTTTCTTCCAAGAGAAAAACCAAAAAGACCTGTTTTACTCATGGTCTTTATTCTCTTATCGACTTTTCACACAAGGCAGTTGGCTTCAAATGAGCCAAGTGGATTGAAGTACTTTTTAAAATACTAATTCCTGATCTTTCTTTCTTAGGTAGCAGCGTAGGAATCCTTCATGCGTCAAGACGTGACTTAACACGCCTATTCTGTCATCACTGGCGGGATGTAAATCCAGAACCATGTACCCGAATGGTCGTTTAATCACTTCTCGAACACGGGGTGAGAGTAAGCGAGCAATGCCGGCCGATGCGCACTGAAAACACCCGAATACACCGTCCCAGGAAATGCAAGAAAACGCCAGGAAAACGTCGGAATTCGCACAATTTTCAGTCCATTAACTGAAAGGTGAACGCCGGGAAACAAGCGTTTTCTTGAATTCACCCGCGTTTACTGCCAGAGAAAATGCAAGAAAACGTCTGAAAACGCAGGAATACACAATAATTTCCGTGCGTTTACCGAACGGTGAACGTTATAAAATATGCGTTTTCTTGAATTCACTTGAATTCACCTTTCTCGGATAATACAAGAAAACAGGAGAAAACTTCTGTGAACGCGGGAATACACCATGTTTTCCTTACGTTAACCGAGCGGTGAATTCTGGTAAACAGTGTGTTTTCCGAAATCTAACGACATTTGCCGTTCTTGAAAACAAGGGAAAATGCCGGTTTTTAACTGTAAACCGCGGGTGAACGTGACGTTTTACACTGGGAAAACATCTGTGAACACAGGCAAACAAGACATTCGCCAAGTGTTAACGAACCGGTAAATTCCAGAAAACATGCGTTTTCCGGCGTTCATCGTAATGGGAAAATACCGGATGATGGAACGAATACTCGAATTGACCGACAGCAAAACAACTGGAAAACCTTGGATTTTCCAATCGGTGAACACCAGTAAATTTAAGCAAATGCCACGTTTTACGTAAATTCACCTCGCGTTTTCTACACGGTAAACGCCACCTTTTTTGCCGTGGTAACGACGCAGTAAAACAAGTCTTTCCGCAGCCAGAGGGACCCACAATCAAAATACTAGAGGGCCGGTCTTGAACCGAAACGCTTCTCCCATTTCTATTCCATTGAGAATCCCATGATTCGTGTCGTTCGGAAATGTGATCTTTGGGACTTCTCGTGTTTTTTCAGATCCACTGCTTTGACAACTATGTTTCTCGTGACGGACTCTACTGTCTATACGAGAAAATAGTCTATGAGAATATTGACAACAAAGCGACGTGACTCCTTGTTAGTCTCACTGGAAATGATTTCAGGTAGCTTAAACATTATCTTTTTACATTGCCGTGGTGGTGTTTGTGAATGTGGCGTAACGGGCGTTTTTGGAAATATTGTTAACATATATATACCTGAATTTTTGAAAACAGGGTTAGCAAAGATAAGGGCTCATTCTACTACTTGGCAATTAAAAGCAATAAAATCCGTCCAAAGGCCGATAAAAAAGCCTATATCTGACGCCGAGCAGTAAGTTAATGGTCCCTAGAAGCATTCCAATGAGTCGAAGTTTAGAATGACGCAAATTTTAGAACATTTATTCAGTAACCTGACTTCCGGCGAAGTTTCAAAACGGTGTCATTTCAGCCTAGAAATTTTTAAGTTCAGTTCGCTGCAGCGATAGAGTGCCTGATAAGGCTTACATAGCAACTTACATAGTCAGCAAAACACTACTTTTTTCGCGGTCCGATAAACTACAGGATTTCGCATGGAATAGACAACAAACTGAATGAAATTAAACATAGTGCACAACTTGTCACCTTGTCTGCACAAGCGACTGGTCTATGGCTCAATGCCATTAGAGCTCGCTGAAACTAGACCTAGATCCAAATTTTCCGAGTCGAGAAATGCTTTTTCCAAGGTACGATCAGCTAAGCTTAACACCGACGTAAAAATATTAGTGCCTGACACAGACTATTTTGGCAAAACAGCACTTAAACAAGACATCATATACCTGTCAACACCATGCGGAAATCACACTATCACACACTTTCGCTGCACTGGTTCAGGCTTACACAGCAACTTAAATAGACAGCAAAACCATACTTTTTTCGCGGACCGATAAACAACAGGATTTCGCATGGAATTGATTCCTACATGTCAGCATAAACGACGCCGTTACGTGACATTTCAGCCTAATATCTCTCTGTATTTCCAGAAACATACCTAGAGAATTTGACTTGTCCTGACTGATAATCTTGATACAATTCTCTCCTAGAGCTAGCTCTCCACAAGGCTTATCGTAGTTCAAATAAAAAGGAAATAACTTTTCTGTATGCCTTTCGAGGCCAGGGAGTCTAAATTCACTTTGTTTTAGTTGAATCACGAATTGTAAATTTAATTAGCAGTGCATTAAAATGAAATTCGTGTCTAAATAAACACGAACGTACTGACATATCAAAACCACAGCGGAGAGTTGATCTATAGCTTTCTAAAGGCCTAAATCGTCCTGAATGGACTGAGCAAGAGCTTCTTACATGGAGAATCGCTTGAACTTCAAACAAACTCGGACATAATTAATTGCCGCATGCTGTCAGCAGGTCAATTACCGACCGGAAACCACAGCAATAATCTCCCCCGCGCTAGCGAATTACAGACATGTCTGATAGTTAGCTAGGCCGAAAACGCCTGAAATTGATAAAACAAGGAAATGAAAGGTTTACTCACGATCGATCAGCCTTTGACGTGCTTTCCTTGACACTGTTCGTGGCCATGTTTTGCTCGCAAATAGCAATGTCCCGGATGTACTTCGATTTCAAGCGGCGGGGAAGTAGAATCTCATCTCTACAACAGATTTTTTTCGAAGTCTTAGTCCGCATCAAAGTTCAGGCCAAATAACGCCAACAGCAGCTAGAAATGTCTTCTACATTGCACGTCGAAGCCCTAAATTGATGCGGCTAAGGCTCTTTGCTGTCTAAAGCAAGCACACATTATCGTCACATGCAGCGTGTCCAAACGGGACTAAATCACGTCCCGCACCCAAAAATACATCTCAGGACGGCTTCATGCACGATAATGGACGACGCTTGCTAGCAAATCGTTCGACTTGCACCTTCATTGGACTTGATGATGTCCTCCGGCAGACTTCCTTTAGACAGCAGTTATAGAAAGCTAATTGAACAACGCCACCTCCGAGATACCGCGCGAAACTAACATTCAGCCGAGTGTAGCCTGGGTAAAACTTAACACCAAGTGGATAAGAGGCAAAGAGAGGGAGGGAGGGGGGGAGGGGGGGGGTTGGGCTAAACAAAATAAAAGATAACATTTCAGGCTAGGTAAGCTCTACAAGCTTCTGCCATTAAGGATTCCCCCCCCCCCCCCCCCCCCCCTCTAGTAAACAAGCAGTAAACAAGCTAATATTAGACACTGGGGAAGTTGTGAAAAGTTACACAAAAAGTTAAGGTTTGCCGACTCGGTTTTCATAACTCCAGGTATAAATAAATTCAGGCAAGCAGAGAAAGTTAGAAAAAAAACCAAGGGCGGTAAAATAAGTAAGGTTTTGAGAACTACTGGCAGACATGAAATAACTTTGAGGTAGAAACACACAGTTTTTAGTTTGCGAAACATGTTTCGGATGATTAACATCCATCAGTTGCGAATACAAATGAACCATAAATGGCTGCGATATAAACGAGAGCTAAATAGAATATATGAATACTAAATAACAACGTGAATTAATGAGGAATTTTTCCATGCAATGTGTATTGAAGGCCTCCTTGATTTTTAGTTGAAAAGACGTGGAGGCGGTGTCAAGGATTGAAAACCAATTCTCTGAGCCCAAAGCTCTGAGTGTTTCTGACCCATAAATGTTTTCAAAGATGCGCGAGTTCTAATCAGATGTTAAATGTTCACGAACACGTGTAGCAATAGGTCGGTTTGTCTCGTCGACATAACAGGCGCTACAGCCTGCGCAAGAAAAAAAATTAAACCACACGGGATCGTGATAATTTAGAAATGGCATCTTTGGCACTAAATAAGTTCTTGATCGTGAAACATGTTTTGCAAACTTAAAACTGTGTGTTTCTACCTCAAAGTAAGGTTTTATGTTGAAAATTTACGTGACAGTTGCCTTATTGGGAAAACAGAATAATTAACAATTATTGGACGAGGTTGAGCAAAATATCGTGAATTGTCAGAGGCGAGCAGATCAATTATTGCTCAAATAATTGATCTGCGAGACACTGACAAATCACGATATTTTGCGATTTTTGGAGGGGTTCTAGTCTGACCTGGGGTTCGCATTCTTGTAGCTAGAAGGGCTTTAAGGAGGCTTGGAAGGGTTTTTCCTTGATGTAGTGTTAGTGAAACGATGGAAGATTACAAGGAAGGATATTTAATCACGGTGTCAGCAAACTACATGTCTCTTTGCAACTCTATTGTTAGACTATTCAGTGACGTCATATCAGTTACTATGGCCAACGCACAAGGTCTACACAAACGTCCACTAAATTTTAGTTTTTTCGAATTATCTGGAAAACTAACTCAGTAACCTACCATTTTTATTTCTTTGCTGGAAAGTTCCCTAAATTCTTCAATTTTTCAGACAGTATAGAAAAAGTGATCTCGTAGAATTAAATATAATTAAAAGAAAACGCGTTTTATGGCGAACAGAAAATTCTACTAGATAATTTTCCCGAAACTTTTATATTTGAAGTGCCATCGTGAATGGCACATGCATGCAAAAATTCAAGATAGATCACCGAGTAAAATTTCAAGCTAAAAACAAATGTTTTATGCAGATTTTATTTCAGGTTGACGTAAGCACTAATAAGGGGCCTCAAGAGACTATGATCTAAGAGAACACATCCCTCATACATGGCCCTCTTCCCATGATAATCTTTTTAAATCTAATTTTAGCGCGTGGTCAAGCTGAGAGGCTATTTTAGGAAAGACACCTGATTGGCCAATTTAAATGACGTAATAACATTGAGGTTTAATTTTAGCAGTTAATCAATTACGCAAAAAACTTTTCGTCGGTATTTTCGAAGCGCATTTCGTAAGGTCAGAGGAAGAATAATTCTAACTGTCTGGCGCTTTGAAAGAGCTTTCCAAAGAGATCTCTTTTTTCTGTTTAGGCCGTTTAAGTACTTTTCGCGAAACGACTTTAGAGCGTGTTGTGGATGCAATTCTTGTCAGCAGCTAGAGCGGCTATTGTGAACCAGTCATGCAGAGAAATGACAAGACTAATTTCCGACGTAAAAATCACGATAAACACATAGAAGATAATTTTTCTGACCAGCAGTTTTAAAAGGCTTTCCAGATAGGTCTCTCTCAGGGTCTCTACCGATCCAAACGATGTTTTAGTTCGTTCCAGAGAAGCACCTTTTTCGGCGTGGACCTCCCTGAATTACAAAGCAATTTCGAAATTAAATATGCAAACATTTACACCGGGATTTTCGGACCGAAACTTCTAACAAACGGGAAACAAGTATTGTGCTGTCCTGCGCTTTGAATAACCTTTCCAAAGAGATGTTTTTCGATTTAATCCGTTCAATACTTTTCGAGAAACGAGTTTCGTGCGTGTTTATTGGAATGCAATTCTAGTCAGCAGTAAATATTACACAGCACTTCCGATATTAAATAAACAAAGATTTGCACCGTTTTTTTTGGAGTGAAAGTTCTAACAAACGCGAAACAAATATTTTAGCTGTCGTGCGCTTTAAAATACCTTTCGAAAGAGATCCTTTTCGCTTCAAGCCTTTCGGCACTTTCCGAGAAACGGCTTTCAAGCAGGTTAGAAATTCGAGTCTTGGCACTTTGTGATAATCATTCATTATTCATGCTGGGGAATGACACGACTTCTGTTTTACGGCTTCGGAGAAGCACGTATAATTTTCCTGCCCAGCTCTGAAAATGATTTCCAGTGCTAACAGTGCGGCAGTTCAACTGAACAAACTGATTTTTTTTTCTCTTAGCCCGCTAAATTTTCAATTTCTTATTTGGATAGACACAACCTGATGACCGTTGGCCATTGCTTGCGTGATCGGGCGCCTAGACTAAAAATAACCTTGACAGCGTGACGCGAAGCTTAAAATAGATTTAAAAAGATTATCATAGGGCACGGGGATATGTTCTCTCACCTCATAGTCTCTTGGGGGCCTGTAATGGATTTCAAAAATAAACTCTCAGCTCAAAAGATAATTCTAACTTACCATGAAGGTCAGTGATATAGGAAGGTGAAAATATGAGGTATCAGTTAGAGAATAAGGCACTTATAACAGAGAATAAAAACGTGCGCCCATGTTTACGTTTATCCTACTTGTAGTTACGATATGGTAAACGAGATACTGCTGCATTGTAAATGTATTTGCTAATTTGCGAGTATTCAAAAATTATTGCATCAGCTTGTTGCTAATAAGATCAACAGGCCTTGATAAATGTCCCAAATCAAACTTAAACTTTTGTTTAGTGTTTAGCACACTTTTTGTTTTGGTCAGCAAAATCAGGAAAACTTGCAAAAGCTGTAACTGATTCACTGTGTCATTCAGACTTATTTGCTGCTGCAATAAGCAATCCCATTTAAATGTAGGCGAATTGTTTAGTTGAGGAACATTTGCCATCTGCTGATGAGATACGATATATTTGTTACTGGGGTGCAGGTATCTTTCAGTCAATCAATCAGTCAGTCAATCATTTGATCAATAATATATTAGCGTCAATTATTCCACAAGTTAAAAGCACGTACTTCATAAAGCAAAATTATGATAGCTCTAAATTGAGTGCGGGATTTCCAAGAAGACCTAGTCTTGTTATGAAGCCCGCAAATGATTAACATTTATTCCATGAGCAGAGGCTGGATATGACACAGCCATTCCGTATCCAACAAGCGTGAGTGCAATAACCATTTTAACAATTGAATTATACATATGAACGCGGGCCTACTATGATATTTGTACAGCAGGGTCAACTTTGAATTGGCCTACAGGGACTACATTTTCACATATAAACACTCGATAAAGTTGCCTCGAGGGGAGCGTTGTCTCGGGTACCCTATACCATTTAACTCAGTGGGGCCAAACACGTTCTCCGTAGTTCGTTTTCTTCGAAGAGTGAAAGAAATGGTCTTAGCAATGTATGTCTTTAAAGTTTAAAGACAGTATGTCTTTTCACCATTAGACAGTCTTCAGAGGATTTTGTTGCATGACTAATCGAGAACTTTTTCAGCTATTTTTGGTCCAAATTGCTTTCAGATTTATGAACCGTCTCGCTGATCGCAATGGTTATATTGAAATTCTGGACTCAAAAGTGTTCTATTTTGCAAAACAAATTTTTTCTAAGATCGTAGCACCAAGTCCTCACAACATCTTGTATTAAGTATAAACATCATCAACCATGAACTGTATCTTTGCTACTTGAAGAGAGTGAAAAATTAGTCTCTGGCTTGCCATAACTTCCTCTTTGATATTGCTCCAACAACGTCGAGTATGCAGTCAGTCAGACTTTTTCAAGATGCCGAGAGTAAACGTAGATTGTCGAAGTTACTCAGAATCTGCAGTTTGCAGACTCTTAGTTAACTCTCACTGGTCGAAAGCATGTGGACGGGGCGGGGTGGGGGGTAAAATTATTACCAATGACTACAAAACTTTATAGCGTTCACATGCAAGAACTC
>JAHPZR010000202.1:27500-31525 GCA_019787425.1 Platygyra sinensis | reverse complement strand
TGAGGAAAGAACAGCAAAGTCCTTTAATTCGAGAGTGAAATGAGTAGAAATTAATGACTTGAAAACAATATTTGTAAGCACTGCAATGTCTTACATCAATAACACAATATTCTTCCGCCAATATCCGTTCAGACAGAAAATACGATATAAAAGTCACGACTGGCAAAGTTCCAGAAGACTTCAATTAAAAACCAATGCACAATGAACAATCTCGGCTCACTCATTTAATTTTTTCAAATAATTACTTTTCTGTACATTCATATACCCTCGTTTCCCTCTTCAGTTTTGAGAATACGAGAGCTGTGTGAAAATTATCACTAGTTTACTCACATCTATTTCATTTTTAAATTCTTTATTTCTTTCAAAATTCCCCCTACAATCCCCTCCCCCAAATCACACCCTGCTCCCTCGTGAATAACACATCCTACATCAGCTCTTCACTTTTCTTTTGTCTGCATGTACGTGAGCAGAAAATAACACTAGAGGGGGTCCTGCCGGGCAGTGCACAGATATGACAGACAGATTTAGGTGTAATAACAGGAATCAGCATAATGAAACTGGCAAGAAAATGCACTGAATTTTTTCTGCAGGCGTTTTCAGTTACTAGATGGAAATATTTTTCCTAAAACACACCGAAAAACGTTTAAGTATAAGAAATTTACACAAAGCAGCCAAAAGAAATCGAACTTGCTCATTAAGCAAAACACGTGATCCGTGTAACCCAAAATCCCACCACTGTTGTAAGACACTATATTACAGTATCTAGTTAAATAATACTCTAGTTATCTAATTATTACTACTTATATCACTCGCTAAATTAAAATATTTTTGGCCTCTTATATACAAAACCTATCTATAACGCTTAGAAAGAACAGAGCAACAAAATTAATAACTGCAAAGCCGTGGAGAAAAAGGATTGTCAGCACTTGAACTAAGTGCAAAATCGTGTCTTGATTCCTGGTAAATTGTACGAAAAAAAACCGACTGCAATCCTCTCCACGTTTTCCAAGCAGGGATGGTTACAAAAAAAAATAACATCGAAATAGAGTCAAACGAACGCAATTTCAAGCATCAACAACGATTATGTGACATATGTGACATGTCACACACCGACGTCTCGATCCTCCCCACCCAGTGCAGTGTCAATGGATTACATACAAACAAGCTAACACTCAATAGTGAGCGCGGGGTTGAGTAATCCGAGGTCAGATGTGTTACGTATCCGCTTACAGCCATACAGGTGAAGTGTGGTCAGCCTGAAGAGATAAAGAAAGAGAGGTAAGGCAAATATTGCAAACTGTTGAACGTTATAGCCACAAGAGAAGAGAAGCAAGGGGACGGGGTACGTGGATGATGAAGAACGTTGCAAACAGGTCTTATAAACCTATGGTACACAATATCGCATATTGGTCTCTTGGTTTTCGAAGCACAAAGTGCTTAACACTGCGGAGGCATAATATTCACAGTTTCCGAGTTGTAAAGTAAAGGCAGTATTTACTTTTAATTTTGGTTCTTTGGGAACTGTCCATAACAAGTTGTCCGTATTACGGAATTATCCGCTGGGAAAGGTTCGAATTTTTTCTAGAAATAGGACATTTTACGAGAAGATGTGACGTGAATTTAGAACTGGTATGGCCAATGAATTGTTTGCAATGAGTAGAGGAACTTCCCGTTCTAGGGACTTTGAGGCCGCCGTACACTAGCCGATTTTTTGTCGGCCGACAAAAAATCTTCACTTGTCGGTTAGTGTGCGGTGAATTCAGACAAGTGTGCGACAAGATCGGGGCTTGTCTGGCGATATCTAACAGTGCTAGATCTCAAAACGACTTGTCGGGCCTTGTCGGCTAGTGCGCGGTGGACCAAGACAATTTGTCGGGGTTCGCGCGTACCTCAACCAATGAGAGTCACGTGAAGAAGCCTCTTTTCAAACATGGTGGAGATCGACTCGGCTCCGAGACTGAACGCGGTTAGTCGCGACAAAAAATCGGCTAGTGTACGGTAAGCTGATGTCCCGACAAAGTTAACCCGCTTTGACCCCGACAAAAAATCGGCAGTTCTACGACAAAAAATCGGCTAGTGTGCGGCAACCTTTCCTCGACAATTAAGGAGAAAGAAAAACGAAAACACGCAACTGATGGCGAACGCCTTGTGACACCTACCTTTTACAGTGTTTAGCGAGATGAACCACGGTGTTTTCAGAAATGTCCGTACAGAAACTAAGCTTCAAATTACACAAGCTCTGACTGCAGTAGTTCGCAAGCGACAAGACGCTGAAAAGGAAAAAAACACAAGTATAAATGTTGTTCACATGCGCATGAAATGCGCCAATATTGGCTACCATTCTCACGGGCGTTCCACGTGGGACGCGCGTTTATCTCAGGAGAGATACAGTAGATGGAAAAAATACTGGTCGCTTTAGAACGTCCCTGATCGCGACAACGGCGGTTAGTTTACCTTAGTTATCAAAATCAAGTAGGTAATCAAGTAACCATAAAACACTTGTAACCAACCTCTTGTGACCAACTCCAGTAGACGTTAAGTCTAACAGCTCCAGTCTATGGCAGCTTTTGGACAGTGTACAGATGCCATTATCACTTACATTAGAACAACCGCATATATCCAGAGACCTGTTGGACATAACAACAAATAAATAAAAAAAAATAGTACAGCCAAATAGAGAGAGAAAGGAGCTATTGCGACAAACATTTCTTGGGGTAGGGAGGAGTCTTACCTTATTCTGGGGAGGTTTGTGGCAATTTCTGCTAAAGACACATCCGTGATGAGTGGACAGTTAGCAAGCGCAAGAGTGGTGATAAGTGGACAGTGACGTACGATCTTCTTGACAGCTGAATCACGAACCTGAGAATAAATGAATCTGATCAACAACTGACTTCTCCTGACGATCTCAGCGTAAACAGGCGTCATAATAGATTATGTCTCCTGATACAAAGTAAAGAACACCAGATAATGAGAGAGAAATTCAAGTGAGCTTAGTACAAAATGACGTGAGTACGGCTCATTCAACGGCCTGAGATTTCACTAAATGCCTTGGTGATGTCAATGGCTCTAACAAGAAATTGGGAACTCGATGACAATTGCTTATCTTCATGAAAGAAGTACAGTTTCAAAAAGTAAAAGTTTGCTACATTAACTGGTATTATTTCCATGCAAAGTGGTAATTGGCAGAAAAGAACACCTTTCTCCGCCTGGCACATTGCACTTTCCGTTACTCCTTGCTCTTTAGACTTGGTGCGAAAGCCGAGTGCGGTGCGAAAAAAAAAAGCCCTCGATGATATTCCACTTATGTCCTGAAATGCAGGTTAATGAGATTCAGTGCTTTTTATGAATAAGGACACTTTTTTTTCCGTTACTCCTTGCTCTCTAGACTTGGTGCGAAAACCGAGCGCCGTGCGAAAAAAAAAACCTCCATGATATTCAACTTAGTCCTGAAATGCAGGTAATGAGATTCAGTGCTTTTATGAATAAGGACACTTGTGATGCTATCATATATATATCTATTTTTAGACTGGTTTATTAAAAATCACATCGCAGTAAAATACTGAATTGACGTAATTGTTCACAAGCTACTAATATACAAACATAAATATAAGACTTAAAGTTCTATTAAAAATACTCATTCATCTCAAATTGAGTTGGTCACAGCCGCACACTTCACGAAAAACGAATTAGCAAATCGCTTTGTCTTGGCTGCTGGTACATTGTACGTTCTTTGGCGCCTTAAATTATAATGAGGACTATAGGCTTCAGGAATTAGGTGATGTAGTTTACAGTTCTGATTCTCACTGATTGATCTAAATAACGACTTTGTAATGACTTCGTGGTGTTCCTAATAGAAGTCAAACAGGCGCGCCCTAACGCTTCCCCATACGGCATTCTAGGAAAAATACACGCCAGAAGCTCTTTTCTGAACTCTTTTAACTCTGACTGTAAGCACTGAGGTAAAGAATAATGGAACACTGGACAAGCGTAGTCAAGGGAAGATCTAATACATGCGCAGTAGTAGG
>JAHPZR010000202.1:0-25000 GCA_019787425.1 Platygyra sinensis | reverse complement strand
AACTTCGTGCCAGTTTTCTCACCGTGGTACATGTAGCATCAAACTAGACTGCCCGTAAAATATCATGTTATTTCTTTTATTGTTCGCCTGCGAAGTCATTTCCTCACTTACAAACGGGCCCATGGACAATATCCACTTGATGTACAGTCTGTACGTACCTTATAACACTGCCCAATGTTCAAAGTTTGCAGGTGTTTGCAGGTCTGACCAAGGATTCTTATCCCTGCTGGAGTGATGTTAAAGCAACCAAACACTTCAAAGATCCTCAGCCTGAAGAGTAAAACATCTTTTACAAAATAACTGAGCCACTACGCGCGCTCTCATTGGTCGATATGTGTGCTTAGATGAGAGTACGTAAACAAGGTTGTGACGTTTCAGATTTGCGCGCATTTTAAAGAATTATTTATAAAAGCAAAAAAGCACTTTTGCCGTGTTTACAGAGCTTCATCTTAACACTCGGAGGGTTGGGAGAATTCTCGACTACGTCTCGGGTTTGCATAACTGTCTTGAATTCTCCCAACCCTCTTCGTGTTTAGATGAGGCCATGTTAACACGGAAAAAATGTGCTATTGCTTAAGTATGATTCATGTATGTACTCTTAAAACAGGTTGTAAAATAGTGTAACGGTTGTTTCTATTCGATACACGCTTCAATGATAAAGAAGTCTTTTTGTCTTCGCACTATGTTCAGTGATTTATTATCCTAATTAGATAAGTACAGAAACGTTCACGCATTAACACATACAACTGGGCAGTAGATACTGAGAAAAAACGCTCGGTTTAAAGAGCTATTTTACACGTAAAAAGTATTGAATGCAGTAAAACATTTTTGATGGAGGAAAAGCCTAACAATATGGGGAGCGAAGGAACGGAAAAATTGCTTTATGAAACACCTTCTGGTAAATGGAGGTTGCAAGAAATCGAATTTGGATGTGTATCGAATTGACTTCGATTTGTATCGAAACGACTGGACACCTAGGCCACATTAATAGTAGTACTTTAATAAACAAGAAAACCCACATTCAAGTAGTATCACCTAGCATTAAGAAGTTTGTACATGTATAGGTATGTATAGTGTGATCAAACGGATGAGGGTAGTTCCGAAGAAAACCGTTGTTGGTGACTGACCTTTCAAGAACCTGTGTGGAAGTCATCTTCAGAGTCTGGAAAAGATGACTTCCTCTGCGGCTATCGCAACATCAGTCACCAGGAACAGTTGAACCTCTAATACTCAAACCATCTAATATGCCCAGTATTATGTAATTTATGCCAACTCCTAGTAAGTTGAGAAGAGGCATTGTCAGAGGAAAGTGTCTTGCACTAGGCAAAGCATAATGGTCCCCATGGCAACAATAGTACACCATATTCATCCACCACATTGTTACACATGTACAGTACATGGTCATGCAGGTTTATGTATACTGTAACAAAGAAGTACTTACAGTAGGTGGGTACACTGTACATGAAAGATAAATCACACCAAGAAAGTTACGTTTTGCCATGTTTGTTTGCCACACACTTGATAGATTGATCGCTGACAGCTTGACAGCCATTCAAACAAAGACATGCCAATCTACAGGTACAACAGAATGTCGCCAATTCGTTATTTTTAAATAAGTTTTATTTATGGCACATTTGTATAGATTTTATCTATCCTTCAATCTGTACCACGTTTTTTTAAAATTATCTCTGAAGTTCAAACCCAACGATTAATATTCTCAAATTTCACCAGTCGTGATCAAAACTAAAAATCGTAACCATTCAATGAGTAAAGTCAAGAATCTTGGTTACGATAGATGATTGATATATAAACAACCTCGCCAAATATCGGGCCTCTGCTGTTTTTTATTCGCGAGTTATTTGCAGAAGTGTGTCGCCCAAATTTATAGAGCTTTGTATGGAGACGCCATGTTTGTGCCCTTCGGAGGGACACAAACATGGTGGCCGTAAAGTAACAAAAATATCTGTCACTGAGTTCTGCAACTGAAACAAAAAATTATTGCTCTAGAGATCCGACACATTGAAATAAATGTTTCTTCTTGTGAAAGCACTGTTTAGTTAGCAAAAACTAAAGCAATAACTCTTCTTTTGACCTCCGCGGCAGCCTTCTCGGGCCGCCATTTTCATGTCACACAACGCAAAAGCTTGGAAATTCAAACATGCTCTATCACAAGCAGAAGAACCCTGTGGAGCTAAAACATTGTGAGATGTCAAGTTCCTATAGGGTCTTTTATCTGATGAAACTTAAACCTCAGAAGGAAGGGTAATGATAAATTTTGGAATATGATTACGTCACAAGAAAACAAAGAATTACATATAGTTGTTCACCCTGAATTCATATCTTGGATGAGATTTTTAACACAGACAATTTTTTTTAATATTGCAGGTTACTTCAAACCACAGGTAGCCCAAGCTCTCCGGTTACCATCAACATGACATTGCTTAAAGGCGTTGTTATAAGAGTTTGTATGAGAAATACATCAATCCTACGGAATAGTTCAAAATAAGGGGAAAAAATAATAAAATCGACTTACCTTTTCAAGATTGTTGTGTGTATAACTTCTGTTTCCATGGCGTTTGGAGGCGTTTTAGAGCGATTCTAGCGAGATTTAGCTTCTCTGCATTGCTCTCTGAGAAGCGAAACCTCGCTAGAATCGCTCTAAAACGCCTCCAAACGCCATGGAAACAGAAGTTATACACACACAAGAAAAGGTAAGTCGATTTTATTATTTTTTTCCCCTTATTTTGAACTATTCCGTAGGATCGATGTATTTCCCATACAAACTCTTATAACAACGCCATTAAGCAATGTGATGTTGACGGTAACCGGAGAGCTTGGGCTACCTGTGCTTCAAACATACAAAAAAGTACAATACAAAAGACTGTTATTAACAAAAAGTATTGAAAGACCAACTGGTGCAGAACCAAGTTTAATAACAATAATAATAATAATAATAATAATAATAATAATAATAATAATAATAAATAAAAATAACAATAATAATAATAATAATAATAATAAATGTATGTTTTCAATGTCAAATAATAAAACTAATAATAATAATAATAATAATTAACTGTTTATTCATAAATCCATAGGAAAGTGAAAAGGAGATAAAGGAGGTTATCGCTCTCTAGTTTTACTTACTGATAACAAAATAAAATGCAATTGCTGGTTTTCACATGACGTCACTAAATTTCAAACTTCAGAAATATTGATCCTCCTGAAATTTTACTTCCATGCTGTATAAGAGCAGCTAAAAACTAATATTCATACATATTTTCACTCCGAATGGGTTCTTGGTTTAGGGATAGACTACGCTTGAATTTCTAAGCTTTTGCGTGACGTGACATTTACATGACGGGCGAGAGAGCAGTTATGTTGGTTTAACAGGTGACTTATTTCGGGGAATTCGGCTATCTGAACAGTTCTTGTATTAGAATAAAGTACTATTGTTACGTTTTTGAGTTATTCGAGAGATAAATTCACTCTTTCGTAGCAAAACTCAGTGACAGATGTTTCTGCTGGTTTCCGGCCGCCATGTTGGTGCCCATGTACATGGGCACCAGCATGGCGTCTCCATACAAATCTCTATAAATTTGGGGAAAACGTTTCTTCGCATGTCTTCTATAAGAAAAATTGCTGTGACCTGAATCTTGGCGAGAGTCTTTGCATATGTACCTTCTTTCTATTTCCAGATTCTGGACTTAATCTATTGAACGGTTTTGATTTTTTATTTTGATCTATTTTGAATGGCGTGACACTGAAAACCAGCAATTACATGTAATAAGTTGCAAAAGAGCATGTGCCTGACCGCAAATCTCCATATAATGTGATAATTTGAATTAAAATCTCATTGAATACCAGTAAATACATGAACCAACATAATCATGGATGAAGAACCATTCCTACAGTTCATGTTCATGTAGTCCTCACCTTTTCACATTATCAACAAGAGCTTGAACTCCATTATCACTGACATTACTCCAGCTCGCATCAACAGCCTTCAACCAACAGCATCGAGCCGCAACATGCAGTAGTACAGACTCACCAATCAACTGACCACCGCGACATCTACTGAAATCCAGCTCCTTGAGTTAAAAATATGAAAAAGAACAAATCGCAATATTTCAAAAGCTCTTATCACAGTTATCAGCGGTTTGACATGCAAGTGAGGCAAAAGGGTCAGTTCTGCTTTGTACTGATCCTTTCTCCTCGATTGTGTGCCTTTCTAAACAAAGGAATATTTGACAGCAGGCTCAACTCCAATAACAGCTATTGCTACATTAATTTTTTGCACTAGTATCTACAATGTACCGTAAATGTTTGAATTAGCGCCCAGGGTGCTTATTTAATTTTCGTATTTTCTAAGGCAAGAGGCGCTTATTTCCTTTATCAATTTTTAGCCTTAAAATGACACTACCTTTATAATTTTGTAATTAAAACCAAACTGCAACATAAAAATTCAAAAACCTTATTGAAAACTATTTTTTTACCATTTTTGTCAAGGAAATGAAAATCAAACCCATGCAACTTTGAAAGGACATTATGTTTATACTATTTAACAAGGTCACATTTCATTAAAAGAACCGTATAGACCGTATACTTCTCGTATATCCTACGGAGTACTGAGGCTCATTTTTTTCTCGGAAGAGGGGCGGCGCTTATTACAAATTTTGAGACTTAGGAGGGGCACTTTTATGAAGCTGGGCGCTAACTCGAGCATTTACAGTAATTACACTCGAATCTCCTGTAAGAGACCACCGAAAATGTCAAGCCCAGGTGGGTGCTTACTTGGGTTCTCGCTTATGAGAGCTTACATATAGACCATATTGGGTCAAAATATTGCCTCATTAGTATCATTACTATACCCCATGTGTCAATGCCCATCTAAACCTGTATAACAAGTTTTAGTAGCCATAAAAAGTTTGACAGAAGCTTCCAAAGGTATTTATTTAGAGTATCATGGTTTGCTTCTGATAAACTGCAACTGGAATCATCTTATTGTCCAGTTTCCCCTCTGTTATCTGTCAAGTGGTCACTTACAAGAAGTTAAAAAAAAACAAAGGAAATTTTCAAACTTTCACATCTAAAACTGGTTGCAACCAAAGGTCCAACTGCTTTTAATTACCGTATTTGACCATCAGTTTACCTTGAAAAGTAAATAAATGCTGCACACAGTTTCTTAAGGTCATTCCACTGAAATAGAACCTACACTGAGATTTTTCTCAAACTTTGCCAATTTATTGTTTATATTATAGAAACTTCAGTTTTGAAATAAAAATGAGGAGTCCCTATGTTTGTTTAGGAGCAGCAGCACCTTGTTTATTCCATATAAATCCTTATAATATCACTATGATTATAGTCAAGATTGCTTGCTAAATTCACGTTTCTGACGATTGTTTTTTGCTCAACACTGAGAATTGGCCCATATTTATTTTACATAGAGAAATTTATTACTCGATTCAAAACAACAGAAAAAAATGAGAGGTCACCGTAGTCGTTTTCGAGAAAATGATGATTTACCTCCTTGGCGAGGTCCAGCCGTAAAGAAAAAGCCGCCATTTTCTAATGCGCGCGCACTAATCACGTAGGGATGCGCAATGCAATACTGGGGAATGACCTTAAAGTGAACCTAACCCCAAAAACTTTTTTTCGCTAAAACAATAAAGCTTATTTTGTGGAGTACTTAGCCGCAAAAATTTTTCGATTTGGTTAAATCTTTGATTTTCTATGGCTCGTCAAAGTACGTGAAATTGACGCCATTTTGGTCCACGACCGAGTTTAACGGAGAATGGGTCGAGGGCCGGATGTGACGTCAAATCGAGAACACGATGATTCTGAGATTCGCATATTTACTTGTTTCTGTGGGAAAGGCTGGAAAAGTTGTTCGAAAAAAAATGCTAGCCAGGTGCGCTGTAGTGTGATGTAGCAACACAACAAACTTACAGGAGGTACTCCGCTTCTTGCCATACCGTTTTATGGAGAGATGTCCTGAAGAGAAGAAACGTACAAAGTGATGGCTCGATTCGTGCAAAGTGATAGCCGTCTAAGAGTTCGGTGATCTGTTCCATAAGGTATTTCAAACCAGATGATCTCGCTCGATGCCTGGATTTTCAGAGAGAGGAAGGGATTTTGCTGACTCAGTGACTTAAGCGAGACGAATTTGGAATAACCGTCCATCGATTCATGCAGCCGTTGTTGCATCTGATCTGAGAACAACAGCAGTTAGTCGGCACAGCCGACAGATAGGTTTGTATTTGCCCACTACTAATCTTAAAATTAAACTCCATTTCTGAAGCCATACAGGTTTAATTCCTGGATATTCAGTAACACACTTTAAGGTAACATCAGCACCAATATCTTCAAGAACAAGATCACTCTTCTTTGAGTCGTGACAACCTAACTCACTTTAATATAATAATAACAACAATAACATTCGCTGATGTTTTGAAGGGAAGCGACGCTACAATTTCCACACTCGCAGTAAAAGAACACAAACATTGTGTCGTGGGATAATCATTTTGGTCTACGTTGAACGAATGAAGTTAAAATAATTTGAGAAAGTAAACGGACTTGACTTTTATACGAAAGTATGTTAATGCGAGATCGAAGAATACGCGAATTTAGTAAATATACGCACAACACGCTACAGTCTCTTTGACTTCTACATATCATTGCCTTCGGGTCTGTCCATCAGAGCTCGTTCGAGTTCTTTGTCAACATCCACCTCATTTGTCTATCCATTCTTCGTTGGCCAGAGAGTTCGCAGCATATAAATCAGCTCGGCCGTCATCATTTAACTATTCACTTTGCTTTGTTGACAAGTGCGAGTCGTCATTCTCTTCAGCGATATAATAAATTTCGGAGTCTTCTGAGTCAAAGCTCATTTCAGAAGCGACGAAGTAGAAGATATTGTTGATAAAAACAGAAATCTGTCGACTGTGGAGCACCCAGCGAAAAACTTGTGCCGCAAAAAGACTTCTACGCTCACACAGAGTAAAAGGCCCGACTGGGACAGCCGAAGCTTTCGTTCTCGAAGTGACACATCTTTACTCTCCCCAGACTCCTTATGCTCGGTCGTGAACCATACGAAACTCGGTTTCAAGGGGCAACAGAAATTCGGGGATTTAACCAAATCGAAAAATATTTGCGGCTAATTACTCCACAAAATAAGCTTTATTGTTTTAGCGAAAAAAAAATTTGGGGGGTTAGGTGCACTTTAAGTATACACTCAACGTAACAAGTCAAACGGATAAGGCACTCCTCTAAAAATAATTCTTTGATTTGAACATGTCGGAATGTTCAACTGAACAAAATGATAAAGTCCATGTTACTTCTAGACTGCTGGCAGTCTGTTTTTCTCTCGAAGTTTCAGCAGGGATTATGAGGAGAGACTATTTAGCCTAAAGGAGAATGGGACCAGACATGGGCGCGGAACGCACGAGAAGAAAAACAGACTGCAGACTCTTCTCATGTTCTTGAGGACATTCACACTTGTCAAAAAATCTAATTAACTAATAGATCGTTTTCACTGTCACGCAACAACGAAAAAAAAAATAAATCGAAAACCATCCAGTGGAAAAAGCTAAGAAATTGTGATGCTATAGAATTAAAATAAATATGGCACTTCTCCAAATCAATTTTTCTCGCGGGAATATCATGATCCGTTGTTCAAAACTTTTGCGTTATGCTTATAAGGTGAATTTCGCAAGCAGAGCCTAAGAACCTTGCTTTAAACCGAAAACGCGTCGTGCTCTGGGGATTGCTGTTGTTGGCTTTGTAGGTGATCATTTAAAGGACAAAAAGGCGACAGAATTCAACACATTGGACTGACTTTTATCTGAAGATCTGGGACTTCTGAGCCCGTTTCCAATCCAAGTTATTCCTCAAGAGTCTGTGCAAAGTGTGCGTTAATAATTAGGAACGCCGTTGACCTAGCCCGTTTCTTAAAGGCTAATAATATTATTTAAACCCCGTCGTAGCCGATGTTGAAGCAACATCTTCCGATGACTGTGAGACTCAGCAATGCTGGAAGCGTAAATCGAACTCTTCAACGTCCAGAGAAAAACCAAAGTCCGCCAAGACTCCTACTGCAGAACCAGAGAGTCAAGCGTCTGTATTAAGGACACCGACAACAACTTGTTTCTGTTCAGCCTTAAAAGAACTAATTTTCAACAGTTTAAGCTTCTCCGAGACGATCGCGTCTTGATGATCGGGATGATCCGTGCCATTGCATGACTTGCATCGCTCGTCTTTGTTATGCTTCGCGTGAAACTCATAACTCTTTGTTTACCCTTCTGTCAACTATCTGTCATTGGGCACATACTGACCAATCAGGTACTCCGTTGCTGGGCTAACGGAGGGTTTGAAAACATTAAAAAGAGTCTGCAGACGGTTTTTTCTCGTCTCGCCTTCTTCCCACTCGGCCATACAACCCTGTCTCGCCTTCTTCTCTACACGGCCAACGCAATTTGCGTTCGCGATGACTAAACGCTCGTCCTAGTGACCCTTAGAGAAAAAACCGGCTGCCAGCAGACTATGTTACTTCGGAGATTGTGCTGTTTCTATTATTTTTAGAACAGTAAAGTTATTCCCTTTGCATGGCTGTAGTGAAATAAGTTTCAGGTGGCTAATTCAGCTTGGAAAGTCAATAACTAAAATCAACCAATCAGAGTGCTCCTGGGCCTATTGGACCTTGATTGTTTTTTGAATGGACCTTACTGTCAAGACCCTGGACCAATGGTCTTACAACACAACCCTTGTTAATAACCTCTTGTAAGCAACCACCTCTCATAAGCGACCACAGCAACCACTTTTAGAGCTAAAGTTTAAAATATTTTCCTTTGTTTTTAACCTCCTGTAAGTGACCACTTAGCATATCACAGAGCTAAAATTGGTCAATAAGGTGTTGTAACATTACTGTACTGTAGTCCTGGTTAGTATAACAAATGGAAATTTCTCATTGGGAAAAAACCAAATGCTTTTCTTGAATTTGACTTTAACATCTCAATAAAACACTGCATCGGCATTAGCGCATTGGTAAAGTCTCAGCAGTTACCATATTCTAATGAGGAAACATTTTGACACAGTAGGGTTTGAACTCTCGTGAGCAGCCACGTCCCATAAGCCACAACCTTGGCTTGACATTTTGGGTGGTCCCTTCAATGGTACATTGTATTTATCTTAAAACAAATTCAACCATTTCTGTATAAATTAATCTCATGTTAAAGTCATTTACGTATGGTGTTCACAGTAAGCTCAGCAGTGAAAAACATAATTGTGTTGTTCAAGGAATTATCCATAACTCCCTTACAAAAAAGAAAATTTTCTAGGACCTACCACCCTTCTTGAATTTTTTTGGTCTTAGAGAACCCCCACCCCCAGGAAATTCCAATCCCTTCTGTAGGGGGAATATGGGAAGTTTCTGTAAACAGCACATTACACTGTACATGTACTCTTCTAGCGTAATTTTTGTCAAGTTGCAAGCTTAACAAAAACAGGTCATGATAAATTTAACCAACATTCTGCTAAAAACACCCTAACAATTAGACTACGAGCCCGAGTTTTCTACGAGTAGATAGTCAACGAGGCGCAGCCGAGTTGACTATCGCTCGTAGAAAACGAGGGCGAGTAGTCTAATTGTTTTAGTATAAATTTACCGTAGTCTCATTGCATAAAAAGAAAAAGAATGTCAAGTAACGCGTAGAAAAGAACTGTTTTATTATGTTACATCAGGTTCAAACGGGCTGCGCGATGTGCACTGATGCGTAACTGTTTTCTATCAGCAGATAGAAAACGGTAATATAGTCAATAAAGTTCACGGATTCAAAATAGACTACGGTAAATTTATACCAATTTAAAATAAACAGCAAACCGATTTGGGGGACTAAGACTGTTGCATTGGCCGAGTTAACTTTGGAAGCGAAGTAATACATGGCCCCAGTTGTTCAAAGGCTGGATAACGCTATCCACCGGATAAATCGCTATCCAGTGGATAAGTGTCAACAAAACAAACCACGCTATCCGCTGGATAGTGATTTATCCGGTGGATAGCGTTATCCAGCCTTTGAACAACTGGGCCTGGCATTTTAATTTAAGATGCGCTTTAGTTTTGTGGCTAAAAACCGCAGTGACACATTTGAAACTAAACGGGTTTATGCATCTAAACGATCTTAACCTGCGATCAGGCGTCCTTTTTTTGCGCAAAAAAGGGACGCCTGATCGCAGGTTAAAAAGACCTATGTAACCGACGAATCTCGTTAAACTTTGTAGTCTAATAATTTGAAAAGCGCGCTTAAGTAAATGCAGACGCATAAGAGAGATTGTTGGTTGATTACAAAGTTAAGTGACGCAGATTCAGAGTTTAGCGGGGTTGGTCGGTTAAATTCGTCGTCTAGATGCATAAGCCCGTTTAGTCTCAAATGTGTCATTGCCGTTTTTAGCCACAAAACGCATATTACTACTATAAAAGGCATAATTCATCTGCCTCCTGCAGAACGTGAAGCGAGGAAAATGTGCGGGAACCACTGACCCAGTCGTTTTTGGTTTGTCAGTTTCACCACTGCCCGCTTTTTTGTTTCTAGTTGAAGCTAAAATTGAAAACAACAACACAGCAAAGGCCATAAAATGCTAAGTTATTTTCATATTTCTATTCGCTACGTATTCAGCGTATAATAAATTGACTAATTCATCAATCACCACCGGCAAAGCAAAAACAACTCTTGTTATATTTTGCTTTCAGAATTCATTTGAACTAGTTATCTTGCAAACGCTAGGGAACCAAAGAAAAGAAGTATTAAACCTTCTTTAAGATTTTCTCTTTTGTGAACTTGTCGGAGAAAGCCAGCTGCAAAATTAAGCTTTTATTGCCGAGAGCGCGAACTGTTGTAAAGAGTGACGCTTAAAAGTTGCTATCAAGGTCACACCGCCAGCGCATCAGCGCATCTAGTTCAATTCTATTCATTTTGGCTTTTACTCTACTAAGGCTATTTGCTTTGCGCAATGGACAAATCAAATAGGACTTCTTAAGCAATAAAGCGCTTGTGTCAAGTGAATTGTATGGTTGGTTTTCGTGAACACATCTGCGCCAGACAAACATCTTTCAGACTTTCTGTCTTTCTCATGACGGGCCACGGCCGTCCTGTTTCCTCAGCCGCTCGTCTGCAAGCAGATTAACTAAACATGGTTTGATACCGAAATTCAAACTGATACTGAACCATTACTGACCTCCGTGGAAAGGAAATTATCTTGATTCATTTCGAACCTGGAGAGAGAGTAATTCTCACTGCATATTGTGTACAAGAAAAAAGGTATTTCTATAAAGTAGAGTTTGTAGTCAGTATATTTGGTTAATCACTCAGAATCTTCTATCTCAGAAGCCAGAAAATATCAGAAAAATATTAGTTACATATCCCCAAGATAAATTTCATTTTAATATTTGTGTTTGAGTTTTTATTCGTAAGCCGATCAGATAAGCTCTGGCAAACAGGGCAACATTAAATGATAAATTAAAAGCTATTAACGTTTTTGAAACTGATCAAACCAAGCTCTGTTTCAGACGGTAAGTGCGGTGTTATTGTCGAAAACCTTGACTGTTATTATTGTTTTTTTACATAATATAAAACTAATAGCACAGTTGGGTAATCCAAGTGTTGTTTTTGGCGAAACTTCGGAAGAAAACCAGAATATTTGCCGATCTTATTATCGAATAGGAAAATCGGACGAGTACGTAGGACTGCTGCGACGTCACGTTTTTGACATCGGGTTACGACATCCTTGCCGAAAAATTAGGGCGAAACCGGAATAAAACTCGCATGGTGTTTCAATGATGACCAATGATATACTTACGAAGAGCGTTTCAATTTACACGAATCACGAATCACACTTCCATCATTACATCGGCATCATCCGATACGCGTTAACTTCTCTCGGCTTGACTCCCATCATTAATATGTCGTTCAGTATACATTAGCTGCAAAAAGTGGAAATGACGTTAGTTTGACAACCTGGCATTGAATGGAACATTTCAAGTTAAACAACGGTGAAACACAACTTGTTGTCGGAAGAAGTGGTCGGATCAGTCCAAAACCCTTCCTTCAATTAATTGCTATTAATCTTACGAGTATTAACGAAGCGACTGTGAAAACTAACGACAGCAAATCAATATTTCTTTGAAAAAGGGGCCAGTTGTTGCGAGAAGAGAAATATTTCACATGTTTATTTTAAGTGTATTTAATAACTTTCTCCAAGTGTTTCCCTGTTGTACCCAAACGCGGGTAGATCTATCTGATAAACTGATTCTTTTCTATTGCAATTCATTCTTTCTCCTTTTTTCAGAATCTTATGTATTCAAGTATTTTCCAGCAAATGAAATCATTATTATGAAATTAATGACCTTTCGTTATTTTGTGGCCAATTTTGTCATTTTGCGCGGCTAGAACGAAAACAGTATCTTCAAGTAAAATGAGCTTTCTAGAAAAAAGTAAACGAAAGTCCACGGGCCGGATTCATCGAACAATGGAACGACGAACTTAATTCCATTTAAAAGAAAGATAGCTATCTTTGCTTACAAGTGAAAACTAGCTAATTACTTCCAGCCAAATTTCCCATGCTTATTGGCGCATAAATTACATTCTTAAACAGCCAATCAACTGCTTGATCGTCGGTATCTGTCGGAAGCCACATACAAAGCTTAAGTGATTCTTGGCGGTTCATGGATAAAAACGGACAGAAAATTTGAAACAAAGCACAGACAAAAGACACGCGTACGTGTTTCGTTTTTAATTCCGTGGATTATCAAACGTTCGTCACTGTAGAGAGGATAGGGGCAATCACTTTGCAAGAGAGGTAATCTACTGGTATTTTAATCTGAAATGTGAAATCTTAAAGGACCCTAGTCAGCCTCCGCCATTTTCGATTACATCGAAATTATTGATATAGCATGGTTAAGCGAATCCTTATTGTTTTACTGTAAGCTGTGTTCCTGAAGGTATGTTTAATTATCTTGAGTAGTTTCAAAGTGATTTTTCTTCGTTTCGACAGGCTCCGAGTAAAATAAAATAGCCAAATTCTCGCATGTAAACAAAAACAAAGGTGTGGCTGACTAGGGCCCTTTAAATGAAATGACCGTAATCAAAATTACGATGTAAGTTTGCCAAAAATATTCTATTCTATTTCTGTTTCTACCAAATATTTCATTTCTGTAATCAGTTACAGCTCGATTGAAACGTTTAGAGCACTGGCACTAAACTTACTTTACAAAATCCAGAACTACTGAGTCGTTCCGTTGGGGGCGTCATGTCATTGTTTTATGGTGTCTCTATCTCTCAGATGCGACTCGGATCAACAACATTTGCGATCATGTCCTTAGTCAGCTTTTGTGTCATGACACGGCACAGAACATCCGCAGGATACGAGGAAACTCTCGAAAATGGAAAAGAATACAGGGAACAACAGGAGGAAAATAGTAACGGAGGAGCTCTTGGTTGGAGGAGGAAGAGAAATGTGATGGGTAAGTTGAATGAATGTACACTTGGCTTGTCCTAGCTGCTTGGCATTTGTACTTTTAGTGCCTGTTTACGAGAAGAGAGGGTTACCCTAGCAAGCGGGTTACCCTAACACTCACATATTTCCTCTTTTTTTTTCGTCGTGTTTACCAGGCAGCCAGGGTTACTCTGGCAGTAGGGTTTCGGCTTTTTCCCTTGCAATCACTCCAGGTGGAGTAAACTCGCCTACCCGGGGACAACTTTCTAACTTTTCCAGACCCTTTGAGTGTAACCGCGCATTAATTACATTTTGCTTGTAAACCTGGGCTATCTCTTGCCCTCAAGCTGGGGTGAACCCACTTACTAGGGTAACCCTTCCTCCTTGTAAACAAGCCATTAGTCCAGTTCTAGTAATCTGACACGCAATCCTTTACTCCCGGCAGTTACCTTATTGCAGGCTGCAGCTCGTGATTTACGAATTCTTCTCGTGTTCTACCAACATCCTGCGTGATTTATCACTCTTTAGTATAAATTTAGTGTAGTCTATTGTGAATCCGTGAATTTGATTGGCTATATTACCGTTTTCTATCTGCTGATAGAAAACAGTTACGCATCAGTTCACGTTACGCATCACGTTTGAAGCGAAGTAACATAACAAAACGGTTCTTTTCTACGCGTTACTTGACATTTTTTTCTTTTTATGCAATGAGACTACGGTAAATTTATACTAAAAAAATTAGACTACTCGCCCTCGTTTTCTATGAGCGATAGTCAACTCGGCTGCGCCTCGTTGACTATCTGCTCGTAGAAAACTCGGGTTCGTAGTCTGATTGTTGAGTAAACCTTAGAAAATTGTGGTCTGTTGCTTAATTAACAAGGTACTTTATTAACGCGATTTTAGCAAATTCGCGTCAATTTAATGTATCGCAACTCTATTGTCTTTATTGATCACCGCTAAGTTTTCTTCCGCGCGCCAGTTCAAAAATTATATCGAATTATTTTCAACTTTTTTAGATAAAAACCGTTAGCGCCGAAGGCAAAATGTGAAAAAGAAAACAGACAAAAACCCACTTAATGCAATTTCGTTTACTTTCTGTATGCCCGCTTGTTTACAGAAAAAATTTTCTAGGACGACTACTATCCATTCAGTTGTTTTCCTCGGACGGGGACTTTGAGCGGCTATAGTTCACCACTAAATTTTCTCCCATTCTTATTAGTTTAAATTTATCACGTGACGCGATACTGTTCATCCGCGGAGAGGCACTATTTATTAAACAAGTGTTTCTGTCGACGAAATATCGGCTGCTAGTTGCCAAGCGGAAATTTGATTCTCTTAAACAAATATTTGCTCGAGAAGCTCCGAGGTCAAATATGCTAGTTTTCCAAGACCGATAGTTTCGAGACATCAACACTCTATTGTCTTTATATATCACCACTAAATTTTCTTCTACGCACTATCGTATTGAATTATTTCTAACTTTTTAAAATTAAAGCCGTGAAAGCCAAATATGCCGAAATTTTAAATCAAAACAAACTTAAACACGCTTACTACAATTCCAAATGGTTATTTTCTATAAAACCGCTTATTTACAGAAAAATTTTCCCGCACGACTTCTATTCATCCGGGTATTTTCCACGCACAAGCGCTATAACAGTGTCTCTCTGTAAATCACGCATCGCAGGCGAGTAATTTACTAATTTTTCGAGCGTTCCACCAACATCCTAAGTGGTTTATCAGCCTATAAACCAAAGAAACTTGTGGTCTATTGCTTTTATATAATAATTGAGAAGAAGATTTTACCATGAGTCGTTTACCGCAACAATAAACCATAGCTGATTGACCAACCAGAGCACGCGCATTGATTTAGTTATATTTAGGGAGTTTTAGCAAACCACAACGGCGACGGCGACGAGAGCGTCACCAGACAAAAGGTTTAATGAGCAAAACAATAGCTATGCACGTGCGTTTTGAATATCTGTACATTTCTTTGCCGTCCTCTGCGGAACAACAACGTGAAATGACCAAGTTCTACGTATTTTGGAAAACGCGAACCGCAATGGTTAATTTTTCGTATCTTCTTTTGGAACTGAACGCTGTCGGTGCATGTTTAGCCTGAGCAAGTTTTTAGACCGATAGGTGTACCTGTACAGATTTACAAAGTTTCGACATTCGAAGGTAAAATATAAATTCATTTTTCACAAGGCGTCGTCCCCGCCGTCGCCGTCGTCATTGCTAAAACTCCCTAATAATTATTTACATGTAAAACTCGATAGAAGCACGGTACCTATTTTTTATTTCTTAATTATTGCTAATCTCTAAATTTTCTTCCGCGCGCCAGTTTAGAAATCAACCTTATTCGGAGGAAAGCCGTGACAGCAAAATGTAAAACTTTAAAAAAGAAAACCGACAGAAACCCACTTAATGCAATTTCAATTGTTTACTTTAGGTAAGCCCGCTTGTTTACACAAAAATTTTCACGGACTACTATCCATCCGGGTATTTTCCTCAACGGGCACTGATGGGGAGTTTTAGCAATGACGAAGGCGACGGCGTGGGCGACGCCTTGTAAAAACTGAATTTATATTTTACATTCGAATGTCGCTACTTTGTAAATCTTTTCAGTACGCCTATGGGTTTAAAAACCTGCTCAGGCTAAACACGCACCGACAGCGTTCAATTAAAAAGAAGATAGCACAAATTAGCCCATGCGGTTCGCGTTCTCCGAAATACAAAAATCGTAGTTATTTCACGTTGTCGTTTTGCAGAGCAAGGCAAAAAAATGTGCCAAGATTCAAAACGCGCGTGCACAGCTATTGTTTTGCTTATTAAACCTTTTGTTTGGTGACACTTTCCTCACCGTAGCCGCCGTGCTTTGCTAAAACTCCCTAGTGTGTCTTCGCGGCCGCGGACGAACACTATCGCGTCACGTGATCAAGTTAAACAATAAGAATCGGAGAAAATATAGTGGTGAACTAGACATGTCACAGTTTTATATGGCCGTTCGTTTCCCGAAAAGCTACAGACTGTTTTTCATAGTTTGAAAAGATTACATTTAATAAAATAACCATGTATGTAATGAACATTTTCCGAGAATTTTAGTGACCTTTTACTGGTTGGAGAAGTGCAGCATTTAACCATTCTAGTAAACCGGAACATTTAGTAGAAAAACAAAAAAAAATAATGCACACACATTCTCAATTATTTTATAAATCTTGAAAGTTGCTTTCGAGCTGACATCACCCAGAAGCCATCAACTCATCATGAGTTTTTAGCTCAGTTCGAATGAACCCTGAGTGCGTTTGATATTTTACTGTTTACCAAAGGGAACACGATGATGACAAATGCCGTTGATGCGGCTCTTGAGTAAAAACTATCATGTGAAAGCCACTCGGCAGCTGCTGCATACCCAGTCCAAAATTAACACACGGTCGATGAGTTTCAAAATAGAACGTCTCTATATTGCAAAAGTTGTCCAGTGTATCTGTTAATAATAGAGGATAAAAGGCTTTCAAAGTGATTCGCTCAAGTTATTTTAAGCATGGTAACAAGTTCTTTCAATGAAGTTGTACGTTGCGTGAATCATTTCGAGGAGGATAAAATCCGTGTATAGCCGCTTCGGCCTTGCACCCGAGTAAATTCGGATCACAGGATTGGCTGTTTCTAGAGCGACCGGAGATTTTCAAATCCGGGAATGATTTGAACATAAC
Organism: Platygyra sinensis; assembly: GCA_019787425.1. Lineage (NCBI taxonomy): Eukaryota > Metazoa > Cnidaria > Anthozoa > Scleractinia > Merulinidae > Platygyra > Platygyra sinensis. Next base: position 7,805 of record JAHPZR010000202.1, on the reverse strand, counting down.
TTGAGAGCGGATTACTGTAGTAATGAGACCTTCATGAGGGATTAACTCTCTTATTTTTCTTTCTCTATCCATTTAAGTTATATGTTATTTGCCGGCTGGGAGGTCCGTATGGTGAAAAACTGTGACCAAGGTCTTGAAAATGCTGCCCGAGGCCGAAGAGAGGGCAGCATTTTTAAGCTCAAGGTTACAGTTTTTTACTATACGGACCGACCCTAAGTCGCCAAATAACACTTTTTTTCTCCAGTAAATTGGCTTTTCTTGCATAGCAGAAAGCAAGGAAATTCGTTAAGTGTATTCCACAGAAATTCCCCTAAATGCAGCAATGATCAGAGGGGGGGGGAGGGGCTTCTAAAAAAATTAAACCGCTAGCGAGGGGGGCTGCTAAAATTTCAAGCTTCGAGTTTCAAAATCTTTACCCCCCCCCCCCCCCCCCGCCCCCACTTGTCATATTAAATGAACTTTCCCTTAGTGATAAACAGAACCATGTCCACATCACATGACATGTTCATTTTTCTCCTTACAGAAATGAATCCCAGGATGGAGGAAAGAACAGCAAAGTCCTTTAATTCGAGAGTGAAATGAGTAGAAATTAATGACTTGAAAAAAATATTTGTAAGCACTACAATGTCTTACGTCAATAAACACAATATTCTTCCGCCACAATATCCGTTCAGACAGAAAATACGATATAAAAGTCACGACTGGCAAAGTTCCAGAAGACTTAAATTAAAAACCAATGCACAATGAACAATCTCGGCTCACTCTCATTTAATTTTTTCAAATAATTACTTTTCTGTACATTCATATACCCTCGTTTCCCTCTTCAGTTTTGAGAATACGAGAGCTGTGTGAAAATTATCACTAGTTTACACTTTAAAAAAATAACAAAATAGCGAAGCGTTTAAAGAATGAAGCGCAACAATAATTTCTTGTTACTTACCTGCTACCCATTACATACAGGTAGGCCTTTCATGATCTTTTCTGCGATGTTTACTTTTGTTAAGTTTCTGCGTTAATTATTATTTCACAAATTAATAATTAACGCAAGAACACCTTTGCAAAGTGGGTGGGATCGTGATTCCCAAGTGAAAAAGGGCGGGATGGCGGGATTAATGGGAAAAATGGGTGGGAAAGCGGGATTTGAGAAGCCTATTGTGGACCCTCATGGTGTAATGACAGTGGTGTATTGAATTTACACCACGGCTATTACACCACGATAATGACGTCAAGGCGGTTGTTTCGTCATAACCCAGTGTCACGTGGCACAAATCAACCAATCAGAAAATCGGAATTCGTACATGTATGAAATTTGAATAATAAAAGCTGATAAACCACGCGGGATGTTGACCCACGCGGGATGTTGACACGAGAATTGACCAACATAACAATTTCACCCGCGCTGTTTCCCTCCGTTACTGTGCCTTCTTGGGAAAGAAATAAAAGAATTTATTTTGGGTGCTGTGTTTTTCTCAACTGAAGTGAAAATTTTGCTTTATAGCTCTGACTACAAAAGCAATCTTAGTTTAAAAATATTTTAGTGGTGTTAACGCTATTTGAGCTTGGCTTTTCCGGTGTGTAATTGAGTAGATTATGGTTCAACAACTTGCACTTTTCCATGGACAGCATCTTTGAAAAACGACCAAGTCAGAACTGAGCCTTGGGGTATGCTGCAGTTCTGGTACTGGGCAGCAACATCGCTTTCAGAGAAAACGCTGTCCCACATGTTCAGTTCTGTCAATTTACCAATAAGAACTTGATTGGCATCAAAACCTCCTCCAATGCTGTCTTGATCCTGTCCGAGCACCATTACACCTCCAGACTGAATTATGTAACCTTTTTTAAAATCATCATGTTGGCCTTCCAGTTTTCCATCCTTGTAGAATTTGTATTCACCATTAGTGTTGTTCCATGTGAAACAATGGTGATGCCAGATAGCATCTGCTAGCAGAATGTTGGGAATAGTCCTGAAGATCAATGACAAAAAAAACTGCAAATATATAAATTGAAAAGCTTTTTTAACTCCAGAAAGGGCCAACAGAGAAATCAAAAGTATCGGAACCTGGTAGGTACTGATCGGCAAATGCAAAGGCTTGAAGAAACTGAACTCAGAAAGGCTGCATTATACGGCTGACGAAACATTGGAAAATATATAACAATTAACTACAATGCCGAAATATGTTCCTGCATCAATGGAAACCCAAAAATAATGATGCAGTTTTGTTATCTAGGACTTTATCACTACACTGAAACCATTTATTGCCGCCTAGAACTTAGCATAGCAAGGATGGAAATGGATTGAAATTTGAAAAAACTTGCCAGTTTTTCAAATTCTAGAGCCATTCCTTGAAAATATTGCCAGAAATTCATTATGGTTTGCTCTCTGAACCACCATTCGTTTGATATGTTTCTTCTAGTCCATTTGAGCATTTTGGGAACGAGTAAAGGTACCAGGTAAAGATTTTAGCAACGAATGAAGCTGGACAGCAAAACTCTCGTGACAGTGCTCCTTTAATCCATATGTTACACGAGACAACTTTTGACGCAACCATGTTGCGGTAACGGTATGTTACACGAGAACGACTTTTAACGCACCATGTACAATTCGAGGTAATTCGGGCAACAATGTTGCAGGTTTTTTGATCGCTTTCAAAAACGCACCGCAACGAGATGTTGCGTTAAAAGTCGCCCAGTACGCTGTGTTACACGACATTGATTTTTTACGCAACAACGTTGCGTTGAAAACGGGCTTGTGTAAGAAACAAAGCGATGAGATAGTAGAATTACCTGAAGTTAGCGTGACGGGCAAAAAGGATAACACATTTTGTGGGAAAAAAAGGAACAAAGTCACAAACAAATCAAGAAAACCAGTGCAATACCAGATCGCTGGGTAGAAGAGATGCAATGTAATGACTAACAACAAGTAGAGTCCCTCAAAGTCCTTCCTTGTTGCACAGTAGCTAGTCCCGGCGACAAGTTTACAACTCCTTCTCCTGTCGCTTGTCGCACCCGGGGTTTGAACATCACAGATATGTCCAGAAATGCAAGGTAATGAGATGCATGCTCTTTATGATAAGCATCACAAAGTGTCCTTATTCATAAAAAGCACTGAATCTCATTAACCTGCATTTCAGGACATAAGTGGAATATCATCGAGGGCTTTTTTTTTGCACCGCACTCGGCTTTCGCACCAAGTCTAAAGAGCAAGGAGTAAGGGAAAGTGCAATGTGCCAGGCGGAGAAAGCTGTTCTTTTCTGCTAATTACCACTTTGGATGGAAATAATACAAGTTAATGTAGCAAACTTTTACTTTTTGAAACTGTACTTCTTTCATGAAGATAAGCAATTGTCATCGAGTTCTCAATTTCTTGTTAGAGCCATTGACATCACCAAGGCATTTAGTGAAATCTCAGGCCGTTGAATGAGCCGTACTCACGTCATTTTGTACTAAGCTCACTTGAATTTCTCTCTCATTATCTGTGTTCTTTACTTTGTATCAGGAGACATAATCTATTATGACGCCTGTTTACGCTGAGATCGTCAGGAGAAGTCAGTTGTTGATCAGATTCATTTATTCTCAGGTTCGTGATTCAGCTGTCAAGAAGATCGTACGTCACTGTCCACTTATCACCACTCTTGCGCTTGCTAACTGTCCACTCATCACGGATGTGTCTTTAGCAGAAATTGCCACAAACCTCCCCAGAATAAGGTAAGACTCCTCCCTACCCCAAGAAAGGTTTGTCGCAATAGCTCCTTTCTCTCTCTATTTGGCTGTACTATTTTTTTTTATTTATTTGTTGTTATGTCCAACAGGTCTCTGGATATATGCGGTTGTTCTAATGTAAGTGATAATGGCATCTGTACACTGTCCAAAAGCTGCCATAGACTGGAGCTGTTAGACTTAACGTCTACTGGAGTTGGTCACAAGAGGTTGGTTACAAGTGTTTTATGGTTACTTGATTACCTACTTGATTTTGATAACTAAGGTAAACTAACCGCCGTTGTCGCGATCAGGGACGTTCTAAAGCGACCAGTATTTTTTCCATCTACTGTATCTCTCCTGAGATAAACGCGCGTCCCACGTGGAACGCCCGTGAGAATGGTAGCCAATATTGGCGCATTTCATGCGCATGTGAACAACATTTATACTTGTGTTTTTTTCCTTTTCAGCGTCTTGTCGCTTGCGAACTACTGCAGTCAGAGCTTGTGTAATTTGAAGCTTAGTTTCTGTACGGACATTTCTGAAAACACCGTGGTTCATCTCGCTAAACACTGTAAAAGGTAGGTGTCACAAGGCGTTCACCATCAGCTGCGTGTTTTCGTTTTTCTTTCTCCTTAATTGTCGAGGAAAGGTTGCCGCACACTAGCCGATTTTTTGTCGTAGAACTGCCGATTTTTTGTCGGGGTCAAAGCGGGTTAACTTTGTCGGGACATCAGCTTACCGTACACTAGCCGATTTTTTGTCGCGACTAACCGCGTTCAGTCTCGGAGCCGAGTCGATCTCCACCATGTTTGAAAAGAGGCTTCTTCACGTGACTCTCATTGGTTGAGGTACGCGCGAACCCCGACAAATTGTCTTGGTCCACCGCGCACTAGCCGACAAGGCCCGACAAGTCGTTTTGAGATCTAGCACTGTTAGATATCGCCAGACAAGCCCCGATCTTGTCGCAGACTTGTCTGAATTCACCGCACACTAACCGACAAGTGAAGATTTTTTGTCGGCCGACAAAAAATCGGCTAGTGTACGGCGGCCTCAAAGTCCCTAGAACGGGAAGTTCCTCTACTCATTGCAAACAATTCATTGCCCATACCAGTTCTAAATTCACGTCACATCTTCTCGTAAAATGTCCTATTTCTAGAAAAAATTCGAACCTTTCCCAGCGGATAATTCCGTAATACGGACAACTTGTTATGGACAGTTCCCAAAGAACCAAAATTAAAAGTAAATACTGCCTTTACTTTACAACTCGGAAACTGTGAATATTATGCCTCCGCAGTGTTAAGCACTTTGTGCTTCGAAAACCAAGAGACCAATATGCGATATTGTGTACCATAGGTTTATAAGACCTGTTTGCAACGTTCTTCATCATCCACGTACCCCGTCCCCTTGCTTCTCTTCTCTTGTGGCTATAACGTTCAACAGTTTGCAATATTTGCCTTACCTCTCTTTCTTTATCTCTTCAGGCTGACCACACTTCACCTGTATGGCTGTAAGCGGATACGTAACACATCTGACCTCGGATTACTCAACCCCGCGCTCACTATTGAATGTTAGCTTGTTTGTATGTAATCCATTGACACTGCACTGGGTGGGGAGGATCGAGACGTCGGTGTGTGACATGTCACATATGTCACATATGTCACATAATCGTTGTTGATGCTTGAAATTGCGTTCGTTTGACTCTATTTCGATGTTATTTTTGCTTGGAAAAACGTGGAGAGGATTGCAGTCGGGTTTTTTTTCGTACAATTTACCAGGAATCAAGACACGATTTTGCACTTAGTTCAAGTGCTGACAATCCTTTTTCTCCACGGCTTTGCAGTTATTAATTTTGTTGCTCTGTTCTTTCTAAGCGTTATAGATAGGTTTTGTATATAAGAGGCCAAAAATATTTTAATTTAGCGAGTGATATAAGTAGTAATAATAATTAGATAACTAGAGTATTATTTAACTAGATACTGTAATATAGTGTCTTACAACAGTGGTGGGATTTTGGGTTACACGGATCACGTGTTTTGCTTAATGAGCAAGTTCGATTTCTTTTGGCTGCTTTGTGTAAATTTCTTATACTTAAACGTTTTTCGGTGTGTTTTAGGAAAAATATTTCCATCTAGTAACTGAAAACGCCTGCAGAAAAAATTCAGTGCATTTTCTTGCCATTTTCATTATGCTGATTCCTGTTATTACACCTAACTCTGTCTGTCATATCTGTGCACTGCCCGGCAGGACCCCCTCTAGTGTTATTTTCTGCTCACGTACATGCAGACAAAAGAAAAGTGAAGAGCTGATGTAGGATGTGTTATTCACGAGGGAGCAGGGTGTGATTTGGGGGAGGGGATTGTAGGGGGAATTTTGAAAGAAATAAAGAATTAGATATAGATGAAATAGATGTGAAATAGATGTGAGTAAACTAGTGATAATTTTCACACAGCTCTCGTATTCTCAAAACCGAAGAGGGAAACGAGGGTATATGAATGTACAGAAAAGTAATTATTTGAAAAAATTAACTGAGTGAGCCGAGATTGTTCATTGTGCATTGGTTTTTAATTTAAGTCTTCTGGAACTTTGCCAGTCGTGACTTTTATATCGTATTTTCTGTCTGAACGGGATATTGTTTATTGATGTAAGACATTGCAGTGCTTACAAATATTGTTTTCAAGTCATTAATTTCTACTCATTTCACTCTCGAATTAAAGGACTTTGCTGTTCTTTCCTCAATCCTGGGATTCATTTCTGTAAGGAGAAAAATGAACATGTCATGTGATGTAGACATGGTTCTGTCTATCACTAAGGGAAAGTTCATTTAATATGACAAGTGGGGACGGACGGATGAAGATTTTGAAACTCGAAGCTTGAAATTTTAGCAGCCCCCCTCGCTAGCGGTTCAATTTTTTAGAAGCCCCTCCCCCCCCTCTGATCATTGCTGTATTTAGGGAATTTCTGTGGAATACACTTAACGAATTTCCTTGCTTTCTGCTATGCAAGAAAAGCCAATTTACTGGAGAAAAAAGTGTTATTTGGCGACTTAGGGTCGGTCCGTATAGTGAAAAAACTGTGACCTTGGGCTTAAAAATGCTGCCCTCTCTTCGGCCTCGGGCAGCATTTTCAAGACCTTGGTCACAGTTTTTCACCATACGGACCTCCCAGCCGGCAAATAACATATAACTTAAATGGATAGAGAAAGAAAAATAAGAGAGTTAATCCCTCATGAAGGTCTCATTACTACAGTAATCCGCTCTCAAGTTATGTTCAAATCATTCCCGGATTTGAAAATCTCCGGTCGCTCTAGAAACAGCCAATCCTGTGATCCGAATTTACTCGGGTGCAAGGCCGAAGCGGCTATACACGGATTTTATCCTCCTCGAAATGATTCACGCAACGTACAACTTCATTGAAAGAACTTGTTACCATGCTTAAAATAACTTGAGCGAATCACTTTGAAAGCCTTTTATCCTCTATTATTAACAGATACACTGGACAACTTTTGCAATATAGAGACGTTCTATTTTGAAACTCATCGACCGTGTGTTAATTTTGGACTGGGTATGCAGCAGCTGCCGAGTGGCTTTCACATGATAGTTTTTACTCAAGAGCCGCATCAACGGCATTTGTCATCATCGTGTTCCCTTTGGTAAACAGTAAAATATCAAACGCACTCAGGGTTCATTCGAACTGAGCTAAAAACTCATGATGAGTTGATGGCTTCTGGGTGATGTCAGCTCGAAAGCAACTTTCAAGATTTATAAAATAATTGAGAATGTGTGTGCATTATTTTTTTTTGTTTTTCTACTAAATGTTCCGGTTTACTAGAATGGTTAAATGCTGCACTTCTCCAACCAGTAAAAGGTCACTAAAATTCTCGGAAAATGTTCATTACATACATGGTTATTTTATTAAATGTAATCTTTTCAAACTATGAAAAACAGTCTGTAGCTTTTCGGGAAACGAACGGCCATATAAAACTGTGACATGTCTAGTTCACCACTATATTTTCTCCGATTCTTATTGTTTAACTTGATCACGTGACGCGATAGTGTTCGTCCGCGGCCGCGGAGACACACTAGGAAGTTTTAGCAAAGCACGGCGGC
>JAHPZR010000200.1:40000-48469 GCA_019787425.1 Platygyra sinensis | reverse complement strand
TGGATGGCTACCTTAGCTTTGGTGAGTCGGGTTTCTTTAGGCTAACCCTCTATAATCTGTCGAGTATCGACGACAAGGGAGGAAAAGGAGAGAGAGTCTGGATACGAGGTTGATGGTCACGCAGCATTTCATGTTTTACCCGTGATTTTTAACCGCGCGAAGCTGGAGTGTACTGGAGTGTACTTCTGGTCCTTGGACTTATTATCACAAAGCTAATACAATCTTTACTCCCACAGCCTTTAAAAAAATTCATTAAAAATCAAAAATCGTTTCTCACAAAAAAAATCGTTTCTCACAAATCTAATATAATCTTTACTCCCCCAGCCTTTAAAAAATTCATTAAAAGTCATTAACCCTTATTATCACAAAGCTAAAATAGTTTTTACTCCTCCAGCCTTAAAAAAATTCATTAAAAATCATTAACCCTTATTATCACAAAGCTAATATAATTTTTACTCCCCCAGCCGGGTAAGGCAACTGTAACATATAAAAACAACAAAAATGAAGTCAAGAAGCTGAGGCTCTGTCGAAATCCTACAGTTACATATTTATGATCTACTGTTTGTTATAATAACCCACTACATTTTGAAATAACCTATTGCTTTCAACAGAACGTCAAAGAAAATAATCCTAGTTAACAAACTTTTCGCCAGAGCCTCGCGAAAAATGATTAGGAGTAAAATTCGTCTTTTGGATAGAAAGGAAGGAGCTGCTTTTCCTCCTTCAATTCATTCAAGCGAGTTTTGAATTCTTTCAAAGCAGCCCTGCAACGACATTCAATAATCTTGGCGGATATTTTCCCTGTCTTCTCGCGCTCAGTCCCCACAATTCTTTCATATCTCCTGGGGTCCACGATCTTGAGCTCACACAGGCCAATGTAATCTCTTAACGTGTTTCGTGCGATGCCAAAGCGTCGCATAGCTTCTGTCAAGGAACAGCGATGTTTCTGTAAAATTCGGAGGACGCCTTTATATCTTTTATGAAAACCTTCCAGATTAGATCCTGATATCGGTAATTCTGAAAGAAAATGGAGTAGTTTAATTTCAGTCATCGGTGAATGTAACCTTTTTTGTTTCTGAAATAATTTGCAAATGTTTGAAATGTTATATGGTAATTCTCTGACCCCACAATGGGTTTTGACTACGACATTTTATAAGGAAAATATCAATTCCCAGGGATAAGGTCATGTTTGGTCAACATGTCTTAGGGGTAAAATCAGGGATTGCTATCTCGCTTACGGTTTCTAGGAGAAAAATCTCACGTTTCTAGCTCTCAGGCTATCTTTTTAGGTTGCTTGCGAATAAATATCAATAAAGAAACCACTGTCATTCTGTTTTGGTTGTGTAAAGCGATAAGAAAGGAAATCAAGATACCTACAGCTAAAAACTGGTATCTTTAAGGGTCCAAAAACATAGAGCCACGCCCAGTAGCCCAGATTGGTTCACTTGAGGAGGGTAAATTTAAAATGAACGACGATCAACCCCGTCATTTGTATTAGAGAGTCCTCCCCCTGGGCATGCAAATTCGAGATTCGCATGGAGTTTTGCGCGCGAAATTGTCAACAGGATGCCGGTTCCAAACTAGGATTATGACACATTTTGCTGTCCTTCGCCAGTTCCCATAAAACACTCTTTCTAGCATATCTCGCGTTGTTTTTAAGATTTTGTAATTTTTGTCGAACTAAAGAGCCCCAATTTTTTTTTGGGAAAATTATGACCATATTTTGTTGACAGTAACCTTAATAGCAAGTCAAATACCCGAGGGAAAGTGTCATTGGATTCGACTTGTATATAAATCAGCTATGTTCCAGTTATTGTTCAGTCATGCACACGAACTAACCTTTAGTCTTTTTCTGAGCAAGCTCAGCTCCCTCTTCATCGTCTTCATCGCCCCCCCCCCCCCCCCCCCCCCCCCCCCCCCCCCCCCCCCCCCCCCCCCCCCCCCCCCCCCCCCCCCCCCCCCCTCTTCATCGTCTTCATCGTCTTCATCGTCCTTTCATCGTCTTCATCGTTCTTCATCGTCTTTTGTTTCCTTTCCCCAATTACCGTCCGCCATAGAATCGTCCTCTCCCCTGTCAGATATCAGACTTTTGGCCATCGTCCGTGTCCACTTCATTTGCAGCTGATTTTGTTTACTCTTTGCCCTTGCTAACCGACTCTACGAACAAAATATTGCATTTTTCAGTTGGCCTGCTACGATATTATGTTCGAATGAAATTATGAAATTATCGATTAAAAATACCTGATACGCTTAACGTTGCCCATGTTTTCAACGCATGTTTTTTGTTATTCGAAAAGTATTCGAACTTTGGGTCGGATCCATATAAGCGCTAAGCGCTTAGTGGGAACTGGCGAAGGACAGCAAAATGTGTCATAATCCTAGTTTGGAACCGGCATCCTGTTGACAATTTCGCGCGCAAAACTCCATGCGAATCTCGAATTTGCATGCCCAGGGGGAGGACTCTCTAATACAAATGACGGGGTTGATCGTCGTTCATTTTAAATTTACCCTCCTCAAGTGAACCAATCTGGGCTACTGGGCGTGGCTCTATGTTTTTGGACCCTTAAAGATACCAGTTTTTAGCTGTAGGTATCTTGATTTCCTTTCTTATCGCTTTACACAACCAAAACAGAATGACAGTGGTTTCTTTATTGATATTTATTCGCAAGCAACCTAAAAAGATAGCCTGAGAGCTAGAAACGTGAGATTTTTCTCCTAGAAACCGTAAGCGAGATAGCAATCCCTGATTTTACCCCTAAGACATGTTGACCAAACATGACCTTATCCCTGGGAATTGATATTTTCCTTATAAAATGTCGTAGTCAAAACCCATTGTGGGGTCAGAGAATTACCATATAACATTTCAAACATTTGCAAATTATTTCAGAAACAAAAAAGGTTACATTCACCGATGACTGAAATTAAACTACTCCATTTTCTTTCAGAATTACCGATATCAGGATCTAATCTGGAAGGTTTTCATAAAAGATATAAAGGCGTCCTCCGAATTTTACAGAAACATCGCTGTTCCTTGACAGAAGCTATGCGACGCTTTGGCATCGCACGAAACACGTTAAGAGATTACATTGGCCTGTGTGAGCTCAAGATCGTGGACCCCAGGAGATATGAAAGAATTGTGGGGACTGAGCGCGAGAAGACAGGGAAAATATCCGCCAAGATTATTGAATGTCGTTGCAGGGCTGCTTTGAAAGAATTCAAAACTCGCTTGAATGAATTGAAGGAGGAAAAGCAGCTCCTTCCTTTCTATCCAAAAGACGAATTTTACTCCTAATCATTTTTCGCGAGGCTCTGGCGAAAAGTTTGTTAACTAGGATTATTTTCTTTGACGTTCTGTTGAAAGCAATAGGTTATTTCAAAATGTAGTGGGTTATTATAACAAACAGTAGATCATAAATATGTAACTGTAGGATTTCGACAGAGCCTCAGCTTCTTGACTTCATTTTTGTTGTTTTTATATGTTACAGTTGCCTTACCCGGCTGGGGGAGTAAAAATTATATTAGCTTTGTGATAATAAGGGTTAATGATTTTTAATGAATTTTTTTAAGGCTGGAGGAGTAAAAACTATTTTAGCTTTGTGATAATAAGGGTTAATGACTTTTAATGAATTTTTTAAAGGCTGGGGGAGTAAAGATTATATTAGATTTGTGAGAAACGATTTTTTTTGTGAGAAACGATTTTTGATTTTTAATGAATTTTTTTAAAGGCTGTGGGAGTAAAGATTGTATTAGCTTTGTGATAATAAGTCCAAGGACCAGAAGTACACTCCAGTACACTCCAGCTTCGCGCGGTTAAAAATCACGGGTAAAACATGAAATGCTGCGTGACCATCAACCTCGTATCCAGACTCTCTCTCCTTTTCCTCCCTTGTCGTCGATACTCGACAGATTATAGAGGGTTAGCCTAAAGAAACCCGACTCACCAAAGCTAAGGTAGCCATCCACGTGATTATCATACCATTCCTCTATTACAATGGCCACACTCTAAAGGATCGGCAAGTAAATGCCGTGCTTGAACGGTTGAACACTTGAACAGTTCTAAACGCAAACCCCTTTCCAGGTTCAAATCTATAGCCAAAGCTGTTCACCGCCGTCTAAACTCCCACGGGATTCAAAAGTGATGAACAAACAACTAAAAATAAAGAGTCGGACTTATAGCCCTTGCCTAACGAAAAATTTTTGACGACCAAACATAAACATTGTTTGGTGATCAAACATTTTGATGTTGAACTAGGGAATGAAATGACAGTGAAGTATCGGTGAAACATCGGCCAAATGTCGACCGAGTGTCGGCAAAGTATCATTGATTGGTCGGTCAAATATCGACCGACTGGCTACCGATATATCGACCGACTATCGGGCGACATATATCGGTCGACAGTCGGCCGACTGTCGGCCGACTATCGACCGCCATATCGGTCTACTATCGACCAACTATCGACCGACTAGCGGTCGACTATCGACCGACATATCGACCGACCATCGACCGACATGTCGGTCGACATATCGGTCGATATGTCGGTCGACACTACCCATAGTAAAATTGATCCAACCTTGTTCTTCACTGAGCAGTTAAAATGAATTACAGAAATTATTAAAGGCAACAGTGGCACACTCCGACGAAACGTTTGGATGCCACTGTAAACCTTGATGATAACTATGAATAAAGCAGTTAAAATAAAAAAAAACAGAAATTAATAAAGGCAACAGTGACACACTCCGACGAAACGTCTGGATGCCACTGTAAACCTTGATGATAACTGAGCAGTTAAAATTAAAAACGGAAATTGTTAAAGGCAACATACTGGGCTCTGTGAATTTCTGCGCAACATTCAGTCGACGAATATCTGAATATTGGAAAAACGCATAGGCCTAAAACGTAGAAGTGTCTTATTTACTTAGCTTCTACAACATCACAATTTCTGAGCTTCTTTCACTGGATTCTTTTTGATTATTATTTTTTAATTGCATGGCAGTGAAACGATCTATTTTGTTCTTTGGTCTCCCGTGTCCCCCGTGGGTAAAGGGGAGGGGACGGCTCACATTCACAGGTTACAGTAGTCTTTGTTTTGCCGGTTCTTTGTGCGATGCAACAAAAAGGAAGAGAAAATAAATAAGAACACGCAACGTTTTAAAGCAAAAGCCAGAGACTCAAAAATCGGATCGCTTGAAAATATACGGATAAACACTATTTTAAGACTTTCTGTTCTCCAATTAACTGAAATTTTAAGCAGACAACAAACTCTTAAAGCTTACCTTTTTGCCGTTGCTTCTTGGCGGTGTTTGTAAGAAGCAGCCGGTATCTTCATCCCCATTTTGTGACAACACAACTGATAAAGTCGTTGGCATCTCCAAACAGCGATTCGCTGTGGCCTTTGCATGCAACAAGGGTCGAAATCCCAGCCACGTGAGTGAGCGCACCATCGGTCTGTTGTTGTTATTTAATATTGACTCAATCGATCAGAACACTCTGATCAAGGCCACTTAGTGGCCTCTTAACCTCTTAAATGCATTCTCTTTAAATACACCAGAATCTGGTAAATGCTGAAGAAATGTCGCAAACGACGGAAACACGATTTGATCTTCTGAGTAAGCCTTCCCTTCAAACGCGGCACCATCAACTGTGGGAAGAGTGCTGCGCTTTACCCGCACGGCATCGTCCGGAAAGCGCGCCGGTGACTTTATATTACGAGAGAAATATTTTGCCGCACTCCCGCCACAAGCTTTTCCACCAAGAACTTACCATGTTTAGTTAAGATCTAAAAACGGAGCACTTTTGACCCAAGAGAAGGGCAAAGATCCCTGCCTCGGAGACATTTAACCGCGCGAACTGCACAAATTTGACCTTCTACTCATTCTTATCGAGTTACTGAGATATGTGAGTCATAAGATACATCAATCGTCAATCTTTCATTTGATCTAACATGTTAATCCTAATAATTTAATCCTCTTTGAATTCGGTTTCCTCTCTCTGTTGACAGAAATTTAATCACGTAGTAAACCGCAACCTAATTAATTCGGAAATCATGTACTTCCAGTCCAGACCTACTTGCGTCTCGTCATGTATCACTATAGTCACCAATTTCGGACTCCGCCAGCGCCTTTTCCAAAACCAAGTTAATTTACGTGTATTAAGCTTTGTTTGGCCGTTAAATAGGGGTAAAGAAAAAAGAAAAAAACCCTACTGGGACGACCATAAGGTGGCCGCGGTCGGACGCTAAATAGAGGTTGTCGGCTAGTTAATAAGGGTTTTATTTACAATATTTTACTGACAAAAACTTCGGGACTTTGATGACTGGCCGCTTAATAAGAGGTTGCCGCTTAATAGACGTTCGACTGTGTATATTCCAAATATCTGAAAGTCAATCGAACCCTTAAGGTGATTTCTCACATTTGCACTGCGCATCCTTTCTGCGCATAATTTTGGCGTCATTTAGCGCGCTCTCGTGCACGCACATATCAAAAACATGGCGGATTTGCCTTGATATTGAGCTCTATCAGTTGAAAAATGGCTATAGCTCACCAACGAGCACGGGCACCCCACCTTTTTTTCTCTAGTCATTGTAATCAACTTATCATAAGCTTTGCGTGAGGAAAGACTAATCTGATTTCTATTGTTGAAAATTGAATAAATAAGGAAAATAGCAGATAGACTGTAGTCTTTTCTATTTGCTGTTTGGTGACATTGTCAAGAAATTTGGTTCAAATTTTAATTAAGGATTCAGTTTTTTGTCTAATTCAAACTTAAAGTGTTTATTTGTGTCCGACACAACGTATTGACTGTAGTTTAATGTATGTTCCCATAAGTCTCGGTCACAAAAATTTACATTTATTACTGGGAATGCGTTCCTCCGATAAGCATTAAATAACGCTAAAATGGGGGCATTTTCAATGCCTCAGTGTTCCTTAATGAGCATGGGCACCCCCCTTTTTTATTTCAAAATTGAAGTCAGTGGACAAAGTTTGAACGAAAATCTATTGTCACTTTCAGAGGAATCACCTTAAATTTTGGCGAAGAGCGGAAAGTAATGTTAACCCAAACAACTGCAAAGAAAATGAATGAAACTGTTCCACAATGGAAAGAAAAGTTCTGAGGGGTCATTCCCTGATGCGTGGTCAGAATTTTGCAATAATGATTGCTAAGATAAACCGCCAGGTGGAAGCAGACAAGTAGTAAGTTGATACACCGCCCACAATACTATCGTCTTTCGCGACATGTACTTGCAGTGCCCAGTTTTTCAATGCACGGAATAATAATTGCATAGATTAAGCTTTCGGATTTCCGACTGCTCTCGTCAATGAATCGGCGGTTGTTAATCATACGGTCTGATGTGTGAAGTAAATCCGAAGGTGCAATAAAGTTAACAAAAGCGCTCTAATTTAAACGCGACCTCAACAAAGTCGCTTGCAGCGGCATTCTCTCTCCTTTATTTTACATGTCACACCTGCAATGGTTTTTGAGCGCGGAAGCCAAAAGTTTTCCCACACACACAAAAAAATCTTCTTCTAAAGCGTCGCGAAATGGAAAGTGCGTTGCGAGAAACACTTGCTTCTATTTTGTCGTTGTCCTCTTTTACTCGACTGGTGAAAGCATTTCATCAGACGCACTCTTTTACTGGATCGGTTCACGTAGTTTGTACGTTGATCAAGGACTTAAAAGACAACACAGGTCTTTTCTATTTGTACGACGGTGGGCAAAATAAATGTAAATGAAATTTCTGCTTGAACGCGTCTTACGCCTTAGCGAGCATTGTTTTCCATTGTTTGTGTGAGATAATTATTCAAAATTGGAACCTTTCTAACTCTAGCGGGAATTTTAAAGCGAACCCGAGCTATTGTCATGCAAGGCTTAGCGAAGGAGGGAAGCAAGAACTGTAGTGCAAAAATCTAAAGTTGCATTTTGCGACCACTTTGAACCATCAGTTTCATTTGAAAATTGGCATAAAGCCGTCTCAAGCAGCATACGGTCAAAGCCATATGCAAAAAAAATTAGCTTCGAAGTTTTCTCTCATACAAAAAAAATCCTTGAAATAGACCAAATTCAAATGAAATTTGCGGCTGGTTCTAACTGCGATAAAATCTCAGAAAAGGTCTCGTATTTTCTACTGATGTGTCATCTTCAAAAGCCAAGTGCAAACTTTTGCGAAACTTGACTAATAAGTTCGTAATTGCGCAAAACACATACTGTTTGCAGATTTCGGTCACTTTTCTTCTTGTCTGGACAGCTGAGATCATTATACAGTTTGAATTTACGCGCGGAAGTCACATAAAAGTCCCGGATGTGTGGTGGTATTGTGGGCGATGGTGAGTTGTTCTCTCTCCGTTTTACTAGTAATCGATTTAGAATTACAGAAACAGCAAAACATAGAACTATATCAGTGGCAAGTTTATTTCTTATCATTTACGCTTGAATGTAGCTGAATGAACCGTCAAACTCAACCCAACCAAAAC
>JAHPZR010000200.1:0-30000 GCA_019787425.1 Platygyra sinensis | reverse complement strand
TTACTCAACTCCTCATGGAAATTTTTATCACGCACTTGTCGAGGCGAAATATTTTGTTTGTTTCGTATGACTGCATTTCGTAAAACGACTATAACCGGAAGCGATAATGGTTGAACCAAGAATTCTCATATATTTTTGGAATCGAAAGCCAGACTACTTTGAAAGAGTAAGATGGGCTTAAAAGTCGCTTTCCTGTCCAAATTTATGTTTAATTACGTTGTTCTTGTAGTGTCCGGATACTGGGCACGCTGTCCGGATACTGGGCAACATTCGAGCTCTGCAACAATATTAATTTCACGACGGATACGAAGGTAAAAAGCTTAAATCTTTTTTCGTCATATTACAGACTAAATAGATTGTCTCTGGGCCAAATTTCAGAACTCTTGCGACTAAGGAAGGAAAGTTACAACATTTCTAAACTGAAGTGTCCGGATACTGGGCAGCATACTGTACTCTTAAATGATATAAGCAAATTAGAGCAACAGTGAAGTTTGTAGCGGTTTGTAGTTCACGTTTCAAGATCGTCAACGTTAGCAACTGAGAACTGGCCACCAAATTAAGCAAATCAAAAGATAACCGCTTAAAACATGGAATGTAACGTCTTCTCAGTCGTTCAGTCGTATTGCGTGACATATCCCGTCGTACCTTAGTTCATATACGGGACTTTGGTTTGCTCTCCTCGTGGTTTAGAAACTGAGATAGCATCGCTAGTGTTTTGTAGCTTAGCCCGAAGCCCTTTCGTTTTCCCTACGGTTCATCACAGTCTTTGATAGCCGTCTTTGGAACCGTTCTTACAGCCGTTTCTGGATTCGTTACCTTGCAATTCAGACTGTAATTCCTCGCAAACCGTGGATGCTCGATGAAACAAATATTGTTTGGTTTGTCGGACTGACGAGTCGTAGTTCTGCATTCTCGTGTCCCCTTTCACACAGAAAGGTCAGCCGCTACAGTCAAAGACTAGTGGACAGCCGAAAGAAGTTTTCACCATGGAATCGAAGGAACAAGCAGATGAGCACGAAGACGCTGGAATATTGTCACCGACATTCACTTCAAAAGAAGATGAACACGTCGCCGAACAGGTCAGCGCTAAGGAGATCTCAAGTTCGACACAGAATGAGCCAACTGCTTCAATTGGATCAGAGGTTAGTCCATTTCCTATGATTTTGTTTGAGCAGACTTCGCTTGATTCAAAAGAAGCTAGTATTTTGCCAAGCGATAAAGCCACAATTGAACACAATGCTGGTAAAACTAGACCCAGGACCCTCACGTTCAAAGGCAGGGAATATCAATGTGAGCTAAAGAGAAAGGCTGCGTTAGCCAACGATCGCGACCCGCTTGCAAAGCTAAGAAGTCTTGAAGATTTTATTCGTGTTTGTAAAAATCCTGATGAAATCAGAAAGGAAATCGCATTTATGGCTAAGGAGGTAGATGAAGTCCAACAATCTTTTGATGAGTGGAGAGAGTTGTCGCTTGATCCTAGTGAATCCCAGCGTGCCACAGACAAACAATCACATATATATGACACTTGGAAAATAATTCACACTACTGCCGTACAAGAAATTAAACGCCTTGAAGATGATGCCCAGTCCGCACGGTTCACTCACGGAGGTCACAGCGATCAAGATTCTCTAGATCTACAAAATCGGGGTGTAGCAGAAGCTCATACAGAGAGACACTTCTTGCCTGTCGTGCTAAAAAGGCTGCTCTTCAAGAGAAACCTAAGTTTTCAGCAGTCATTGCAGAACAAGAGAGCAAGCTTGAGCAGTTGAAGATCCAGAAGGAACTTGAAGAAATCACAGCCCAAGAAGCCGTCTACAAAGGAGCAGTGGATGAAGAGAATGATCTGGATGGTGAACAACTGCCTCTACTACCCACCACTGTGCACGATCCGATTGATGCCTTTCTTAATAACAATCACGAAACTGAATTGACCTTCACACCCGAAGCTGCCATTGTAGCACCTACCACACAAGAGACATGTGCAGAAAGCAATGTATTGATCACATCGTTGTCATCTGCTCCTTCTGTTGAGCCAATTTCACAGTCAGGATCTCCGATCTCGCTTATCACACTACCAGTACCATCAGTTCAAGAAACCCAGAGACCGTTGAACCCATTCTCACCAGTGTACACTACAGCCAAGTTTAGTTCTGGAAGTCCCAGTCTCCCAGTCATACCAGCAATCTCTATAACAAAGTCAGAGTACCAACCCACTACGCCGACAGGCTTCTGTGGAAATCCTCCAGCATTCCTTCCGTCACCTGTAGCCACCTGTTCTCCAGTACCACAGAACTACACAGCCCAGATAACAGATGCACTTGCAAAGATCACCCAATTACAGCGACTGCCACAAGCGTCACCCAGCGTTTTTAAAGGCAGTGACTCAGACAAAACCAAGTTCTTCTTGTGGGAAAATGCCTTCGACAGTCTTATAGATTCTGCACCGGTGACAGCCAGGCAGAAATTACATCTCTTGTACCAGTACCTAGACGGTAAAGCCAAAACCATTGTGGAACAATTGCAATATTTAGTGGAGGATCCGGAAGAGTCTTATCGGGAAGCCCGCAAAATCCTCAAGGAACGCTTTGGCAACCGAGCCATAATCAGTACTGATTTTGAGAGGAAGTTGGCAACTTGGCCAAAAATTGGACCGAACGACGCGGTCAATTTGGAGGAGTTCAGCGACTTCCTGCAACAAGTGAAATTTGCAAGCAAACACATTGAAAGTCTCAAAGCTCTCAATTATCCTTCTCAAATTCAAGTTCTTGTGGAGAAACTACCTGGATGGTTCAAAGCAAGGTGGTCAGACAAAGTGTTAAAGTTTCAAAGGAAAAAGGGAAAAGACGCCTTCCCATCCTTTGAAGAGTTTGCCGAAGAGGTACGCTACCATGCAGGAAGGACAAACATCCCTCAAATCCAGCAGGGTCTAGGAACAACTGGTTCCACTACTCCCGGTAGAAACAAGCCTTTGGGTCGCCAATCTCATCGTACTCGATCTTCAAATGTTGCTCTGACATCCGCATCACCTCCAGTGGATAACAGTGAGCCAACCCCTTTGTGTGAAGAATCACAAGTAGCAGCGACCCAAGCCCAGCAGCCAAGCTGTACGACTAGTCCAACAAGTAGCTCACCAAGCGCTCAGAAAACAACTGCACCGGACTCTAGTACGTACTGCTTTTATGACAAGATGAAGTCTCATGCAACGAATGACTGTGAGCAGTTTCAAAAGCTCAGCTACGAAGAACGCAAAGATTTCTTAATGAGAAACAAGATCTGTTTTAAATATGTAAGCTCCAACAAGCATGTCTCTAAAGACTGCAGTAAGAACAAGCTCGCGTGCAAGATCTGCCAACAGAAACACGCCACAATATTGCATGATCCGGCCAGACATGTAAAGAAAGACACCACCAGCCAAGCTAATTCGGCGTGCTCTCAAGTTTGTGGAGGAAATCAGTCAGCAGTTCTTCTAGAAAAGGAAAGGGAAATTGGGAGATGCCCCTACCATTCAAAACAGACAATGTGACTTTGCCAAACAATCGTGATCAATGTCTGAAAAGACTACTCGGAATCAAGCGGAAACTCCTTAAAAATAGCAAGACACTAAAACACTACACTGAGTTCATGCAGAAGATTTTTGACAAGAACCACGCCAGTCCCGTCCCACTGGAGGAGTTAAGTCTGGTACCTCCCTCATTTTGACATCTATCACCCTAAGAGACAAGACCAAATTCGCATAATCTTAGATTATAGTGCCGTTTTTTAAGATCAGTCTCTCAACAAACACCTCTTACAGGGACCTGATATGATGAATGGCCTTGTTGGGGTACTCTCAAGGTTCCGAAAAGAAGAAACAGCAGTAACATCTGACATTGAACAGATGTTCCACATTTTTCACGTCAACCGAGAACACAGAGACTTTCTAAGATTTCTGTGGTTTAAAGATAATGATCTGAATGGATAAATTTGCGAATATCGAATGAACGTCCATCTCTTCGGAGCTGTCTCTTCACCCGGTGTGGCTAATTTTGGTCTCAGAGCCACAGCTGAAACTGGCCGAGAGCAATTTGGCCAGGCAGCGGCAGAGTTTCTACAACAAGTCTTCTACGTTGACGATGGATTACAGCGGTTATCAGTGACACGCGCCCTTCTACGATTTTTTCCGATTTCAAAAACTAAGTTTTGGTGGACGTCAATCAAACGTATCCATGACAATAGTCGTGTTCATTTCGTGTCAGTTTCACGGTCATGTTCGGTGGTCGTTGGATCAGGAATAATTGCTCAGTTATTATGACAAAGTAATTTGCAATTTCGCTGAGATTGAGGGCAATACATTTGTAGAGAAAAGTTAACGTGTTTCGTCTTTGAACAGTGCATAGCAGGAACACTTTTTGCGAGCGAATTGAAACGTTTGTGAAGAAGGCGGCGTTCGAAAACAAAACTAGAGCCGTAAGCGATCCGCCGCCAACTGAAGAGAAATTTAAAGAAACGAAAGATACAAAGGTAGCTGAAAAAGTTGGCCTCTGAAATGAGTCGCTTTATGTGGATATTGACTTCTTATCAGCTTGTTATGGATGCAGATTATTTTCGCCGCAGAAATTCTCGTCATTCGCCTTGGTAAAACACAATCCATAGATCTATCCTGACGCGTCGACGAGTTTGAATGAAGCGTGGTTGGAATACCAGACAGGCAAATTATATGCAAAGCAAACTGTCAGCAGAACCATACGTCAAGTGGGATTGTCAGTAATGAAAAGGTAATGAAAGCCGCAAGAGATTAGCAGTCAGATTTTTGTAGTTCATTCTGTAATAAAGGTTATTATTTATATTTAGTTCATTCTCATGTTGTTGTGGTTGTACACTCTTTGTAAATTTGCAGCCTAAAAACATTGCCCGTGAGCGAAACGAACGAAAAGGCGCTTCAAACGATTTTATAAGTCTTACTTCTCAGTCTCTGTTTATCGACGAGTCAAGTAAAGATGAAAGAGCAACTCGGATACTCCGAGAATTGACACTGAAATAATGGTTCTGGAAACTCCGCTCGCCGTTATTGCCATGGATACATTTGATTGACGTCCACCAAAATTTAGTTTTCGAAATGAAAAAAAAAAATCGTGGGAGGGCGCGTGTGACTGATAACCGCTGTAAAGTCCTTCGCTACACCCGAAGATGCTACCGATGTCATCAGCAAGACTAAAGCCATGTGTTCAGCCGCCAGCTTACGCTTACACAAATTTGCTAGTAACAGTAAGGCTGTACTGGAAGCCATGCCTGCTGACGATCGCCCCAAAGACTTGAAGGATCTAGATCTTCGCCATGATGTCCTACCTGTCCAGCGCTCCCTGGGAACCTATTGGTGCATCGAAACTGATACCATCGGATTTCGCGTAGAACTTAAAGTTAAACCTCTTACCCGCAGAGGAATTCTTTCAACCGTGTGTTCGGTGTACGATCCGCTAGGCATAGTAACACCCGTCATCTTAGTGGGAAAACAGCTACTTCAAGAACTATGCCATGAAGGCATCGAATGGGATGATCCCGTACCAAGCCACGTTCACTCACCGTGGGAGAAATGGAGGTCCGAACTCCCCCTCCTGGAGAAAATTACGATTGCAAGATGTGTCAAGCCCCCCAGTTTTGGTGAGCCAGTCGTAATAACCGGGCTGCACAGTTTCTCTGATGCCAGTGACGTTGGCCTTGGTCAAGTAACCTACCTTCGCCTTGTAAACAACTTAAACCAAGTTTACGTCAGTTTCCTAATGGGGAAGGGTAGAGTTGCACCATTGAGACCAATGTCTACTCCACGTCGTGAACTCACCGCGGCAGTGATTTCTGTAAACGTTTCTTCCATGCTCAGCAGGGAGCTCAAATACGAAGATCCACTTCAAGTTTTCTACACCGACTCATGTGTTGTTCTTGGTTACGTCCGTAACGAAGCAAAGCGTTTCCACACCTACGTCGGAAATCGCGTACACCACATCCGTGACAGATCAGAACCACAACAATGGCACTACGTCGCCAGTATGATCAACCCAGCTGACATCGCCTCCCGAGGCACAACTCCAAAGCGACTTTCAGAACTTGAGTCATGGTTCAAAGGTCCAAGCTTCTTATGGAAGAACAATGTTACGAAACTAAACTCAAATCCACTACCCGATCTGGACCCTGAAGATGCAGAAGTCAGGAAAGAAAAATCTGTTGCGCTTATCTCAAACAAAGTCTCATACCAAGGGAAAGAGCCGAACTCCTTTCCAAAAGTCTTGGAACAGGAACGTTTCAAGCACTCGTCATCTCTTAGTCGCCTGAAAAGGAACATTGTGCTTATTCAAAGAATGATTGAAAAGAATCGTCCCAATCAGCAGTTCAACTGGAGACCTGTTTCAGGACCCCTTATGGTGAAAGAAATGTGCCTGGCAGAAGAAATAATCTTGAAATTCGTTCAGTTTTGGAATTTCAACGAGGAGATCCAAGTACTACAAATCCTAAGTGGGGAGGATCGCATGTTCCAGAACCGCCAGAATGCTCACACCAGAAACAAAAAGCTAAAGCAGACCAGCTCACTCTTTAGGCTAGACCCATTTCTCGACGAAAAGGGAGTACTCAGAGTAGGAGGTAGACTTCAGAAAGCAGCCTTAGCTTATGAAGTTAAGCATCCAATCATCATTCCAAAGAAGAGCCACCTAACCGAGCTTCTTATTAGGCACTACCACAATCAAGAACAACATCATCAAGGTTGTGGTAGGACCCACAATGCAGTAGGACAAGCCGGCTATTGGATTATCAGTGGACGCTCCTCCGTCTCGCAGCAACTCCGAAAGTGCACAATCTGTTGAAAGCTCTGCGGACCAGCGCAAGTCCAAAAGATGGCGACCCTCCCGGAAAAAAAACGTATTATTCCCGCCGCACCTTTTACATATTCTGGTATGGACGCGTTTGGTCCCTGGTACATTAAAGAGGGCCAAAAGGTACGCTGGGGACTAATTTTCACTTGTCTTTGTTTCCTAGCTATACATTTGGAGACGTTAAACTCAATGGAGACGGATGCCTCTATTAACGCACTCAGACGATTCATCAATCGAAAAGGCAAAGCTCGCGAACTGAGGTGCGATCAAGGAACAAACTTTGTCCGGGAAAAAATGAGCTCAGCACCACCTTGAGAGAAATGAACACCGAATCCGTCAAGAATTTCCTCCTGAGCCAAGATTGTGACCTCATCGAGTTCAAGCTGAACGTGCCATGCGCATCCCACATGGGTGGGATTTGGGAGCGACTTATTCGCACTGTCCTCTCAGTTCTCTCTGGCCTCTTGGATGATCACGCCCAGCAACTGGATGATGAGGCCCATCGAACTCTGTTCACTGAAGCAGAAAACATCGTGAACAGCCGTCCGCTCTCTATCGATAATCTATCAGATCCGGAGGCACCCGAGCAAATTACACCAAAGTAGAAAGTAGTCTTACCCCCTCCGGGTAACTTCTCACGACCTGATCTTTACTCAAGAAGAAAATGGCGCAGAATTCAGTACCTGCCAGACCGATTCTGGCACCGTTGGAAACAGGAGTATTGCCTGTTGCAACAGAAACGTCAGAAATGGAACAATGTTAGTCCTAACAGCAGAGTTGGTGATATCGTCCTTATTCGTTCTGAATCCTGCCCCAGAAACCAGTGGTCACTCGCTAGAGTAATGAAAGTCTACCCCAGTGACGACAGACTTGTTCGTAAGGTCCTTCTCCTAGTCACGCAGTCTGGAGAGAGGAAGTTTTTTGAAAGACCAGTCCACAAGCAGTTGATTTTAATTTACCGTCCCGATGAAGGTCAAAGTGCCAATTAATTCAGAATGTTGTTGGTGATCATTAACTACGCGAGTACGACTCCGTCGGGGAGCCTAAACTGATCCTCTACATAAGAGAGATTAACATTAATTGAACTTGTTTCGTTTAATGATTAGATTGTTGTAACTTCATACATTCTTATGTATGAGGGGAGCCATGTAACGTCTTCTCAGTCGTTCAGTCGTATTGCGTGACATATCCCGTCGTACCTTAGTTCATATACGGGACTTTGGTTAGCTCTCCTCGTGGTTTAGAAACTGAGATAGCATCGCTAGGGTTTTGTAGCTTCGCCCGAAGTCCTTTCGTTTTCCCTACGGTTCATCACAGTCTTTGACAGCCGTCTATGGAACCGTTCTTACAGCCGTTTCTGGATTCGTTACCTTGCAATTCAGACTGTAATTCCTCGCAAACCGTGGATGCTCGATTAAACAAATACTGTTTGGTTTGTCGGACTGACGAGTCGTAGTTCTGCATTCTCGCGTCCCCTTTCACACAGAAAGGTGGCTGCTACATGGAAGGATAGCTTAAATAACTCAACACGCAAAAGAAAAGAGCAATTTACACGTCGAAGAAGGTACCGAAGACTCACCTCGGTGAAGCGCGCAGTAACTGGAGATGCAAGTTTAAAAATTGTACCTTGAACTTAATACACGTTTTGCAAGCAGCAATTTGACCCTGAAATAAAGGAAAGGCAGATTTTACATAAGTCAAGTTAACAGGAATCTGAAGAATAAAACAAAAGCGAAAAAAGAGCAAGTTACACACTGAATAACTCACCTTCTTCTTTCTTCCCTAAAACACTCGACAAGAAAGCACATGGTTTACTGCGCATCCTAAGTCATCCATTGGCGCATAACCATAACTCCTTGCGCCATATCACTGCGCGTCCTAAATATTTTCATTCGCGCATAACCACAATTCCTTGCAGCATACCACTGCGCATTTTAAATCTTCCATTCGCGCATAACCACAATTCCTTGCGTTTAGTAAGAAAAAAGGATTGCAAGCCCCTATAATGTAAATTTCTGCTAATTAGATAGTGGCCTCGCTCGTTCGCTTCACGCTCACTCGCTGCGGCAGCAATAACCCTGCATCTCCAGCATACGGAGAAAAAAAACAGTGTGTGCGGGCATTTCTCGGAACTCTGTGTCTAAATGCCCAGTAGCCGTGCAAGGTCTTAAGGTTATTTCTCACATTTGCATTGCGCATCCTTTCTGCGCATGATTTATGGCGTCATTTAGCGCGCCCGCGTGCACGCGCATATTGAAAACATGGCGGATTTGCCTTGATATTGAGCTCTGTCAGTTGGGAAATGGCTATAGCTCACCAACGAGCATGGACACCCCAACTTTTTTTTCAGTCATTGTAATCAACTTATCATAAACTTTGCTTGAGGAAAGACTTACCTGGTTTCTATTGCTGAAAATTGAATAAATAACGAAAATAGCAGGTAAACTGTGGTCTTTTCTATTTTTTCCCTATGGTAACCATGTCAAGAAATTTGGTTGAAATTTTAATCAAGAATTAAGCTTTCTGTCTAAATCAAACTTAAAAAGTTTATTTGTGTCCGACACAATGCATTGACTCCGGTTTAATGCGTGTTCTCATGAGTCTCGGTCACAAAAATTTACAATTATTACTGGGAATGCGTTCTTGTAGTAAGCATTAAATAATGCCAAAATGGGTCATTTTCAATGCCCCAGTGCTCCTTAATGAGTACGGGCACCCCCCTTTTTTATTTCAAAATTGAAGTTCTCATATGATAAATATTCAGTGGGCAAAGTTTGAACGAAAATCTATTGTCAGTTTTATTTCAGGGGAAGTACCTTAAATGGGCTAAATGCCCGGCTATCAGAAATTTTCCCAGACTTTTCACTAAAAGATTCCTTCAAACTTCGGGATGGTCTTTGATGTTTCTTTAGAAATGTAGAGCGATTCCAAAAATTATGTTAGTGTTCAAGATGACGAAATAACCGAAATAAATAAAACTACTCTACAATCCGAGGGTAAATAAAGTATTCACTCACTCACTCACTCACTCACCGAGCTTGTGCATACGTGCTTGACACTTCAGAAATGTACGCTTATTTCGGCAGTTAAAGATATTTTACGAATTGGTACAGAAAGCCTCTTTTGAACCTCATAAGAAGATGTGATGTTTGTTAAGAATAGCCAAGCGATTCTAAAAATTATTATGGATTTGTAGTGGACGAATTCTGCCAGCTTGTGGAAGCCATGAAGACTAGGTTTACACTAGAGCATATTTTTCCGGAATCTTTAATGTTTCCGGATTCATCAATTTTCGAGTATTTGGATTAGTAGGCGTTTACACTAAAAGGATATTCGGATTCCGACTAACAGTTTGCACAGGCTGACGACAACTCTGGGAGCACTTACGATAAAATGATTAACAAGCTGTTTGTTGCCTCGACAACGAGAAACAAAATGTCGCCAAAAAAATCCTATTGGTAGGTTGAGACAGTCTGAAGTTTTCTTTCCACTCGCTATTGTTGCTCATCATAATGTCCCACCAGGCATTTGTCCTTCAGATTTTAATTTCGATCGTGCAATCGTCATTTTCGATAAAGTGTAGAGGACGTCAACATTGTTTGCGTCGCCTTTTTGGCTCCTGAGGAAAAAAAAAGCATTACCCAATTCAAATTAAAAGACTGCCTGGACATGTTACAGAACGGGGAGGCAACCAACGACCGCCATCAATGGCCATCAATACGACTACGACTTTGGATTCCTTTGGATTGCTGGATCCGCCATTTTAGTTCTACCGCAAAATCCAAATATCGCTGGCGAAAAAATATCCGGATTCGAGAGAAAAGCGTTTAGGGGCCGACCATTTAACTCTTGTGGGGTGGGGGTGGGGGTGGGTGATTTTGAACAAAAAATTTCCTGGAAGCGCTTGTTGGAAGAAAAAAATTGCATGCAGCACAAATGAAATAGAAAAAAAATTCTTGCACTGCTGCAAGCAAGAAAAAAAAAAAATGTTGCAAAGCTATTTCATCATTCCATCCCAGCAAAACTGCAACCATTCCGGATAATCTGCAAGCCAGCGAGCCACTCTGGTTAGCCTATTAAACTAACACATTGATTGGCCTAAATAACACTCTGGTTAGCCTAAATAACACACCGGGTGGCCTACAGTTAGCTTAGGTAGCTTGCGGTTCGCCCTTATAATGGGATAAGGGATAAGAGATTTCTTGCATGCTTCCATTTCAACTATCGTAATAAATCTTAAGCCGCCCACACACCACCTGCCTCGATTAGCCTTGCTATTTGCAGGTGGTGTGATATTTGTATATTTAATGTAAGAAATAAAGATGTTGTTGTTGTTGTTGTTGTTGTTGTTGTTGTTGCTTGCTCGATTCACATGGCTCCAAGTCATAGGAGTTATGCAAGCCATTACTGTTAGCCTAAATTACACATTGGCTAGCCTAGTTAGCACTGCTGTTTGCCTACAGTTCCTTAGGTAGCTTACGGTTATCGAAATCAGGGATTTATGGCCTGCTGGCTCGCACTGTATCCAAACTCGTTAGCTTGTCACAAGCAGTAATGGAGGTAAATTTTACTATTTGAAGAATCAAGTTTTATCAGACAAAGGAAAATAATTTGCTCATTTTTAATCTTTTCAACTGAAGCATTTTTATGTAATTATTTTCTACTGAAATTTAAGGTTTTTGCAATGACTTATATAATATCAGACAACATAAAACAATATAATAACATAAATAAACAATAGTCTCCATTTGGCGCGAAAATATGCTAGGATATTTGTCCGCGGACATTATCTGTTCCGAGAAGCGAACAGTTTTCCGAGAGCGTAGCTAGAGGAAAACTGTGAGCTTCGAGGAACATATAATGTCCAAGGACAAATATCCGAGCATATTTTCGTCCCAAATGGAGACTATCGTGTTTATTAACCTTCAAATCTTTTACACAACGCGCGCAGTTTTGAAAATTGGGGTATATTCTCGGATATCCCCCAGTTTTAGCTGGGGGATATTCGGTCACGTGACGTGTTTAGACCAATCGCTCGCGAGCGAAAAGATTTGATGGATTATAACAATAGATAACAAGATATATAACAATATTACAATATAAATATATAAGCATTTTCATGTAATTATTTTCTATTGAAATATAAGGTTTTTGCAATGTCATATAATATAAGACAACATATAACAATATAATACGAATATAACAATTTAATATAACATTTTTGCGATGTTTTAGTAATGCACCTATCACCTATCAATGTTTAGCCCCAATGAGGGGAGTGCAGGCATACCCAGGGGCTATGAGGATTGACATTTTAGACCAATTTATCTCTTAAAAGATATAAATTGTAGTTAAGGACGGTGCCTACTATTGTTATTGCGCATACGGTCTGCGCATCTCGAGATACTCGGATTTCCTATGGGTGGTGCTTATAATACAGGGATATTTTTGCGCGGTTCAAAACTATGCGGAGAAAGTAGAACTTAGCAAGTTCTCTTGGTATCCAAAAAGAAAATTGGGGGTAACCACGCATTTTTCAGAGATAACTAAGCTTCAATTGGGAAAAAAACGCCATACATTGCTTTGTATTTTAAAGCTTTTTACAAATATTGCGGATTAATTATCTTCGAAAAATGCGTGGTAACCCCCAATTTTCTTTTCGGATTTCAATAGTACTCGTTATGATTTGCTTTTCCCGCATATTCACTGAACCGCGCAAAAATACCTTTGAATTAGTAGGCACCGTCCTTAATGGGACAACCGTGAGAACTACTCGCGGATTGCGTGACATGCAGTAACGTAGGGTTGGTTTCACAGGCCAAAGTTCATTCCCGATCATGTGTGTTCATAGTGCATAGACCAGCTGAGCCAATCAGGATAGTTCTTGCATCACTGTCAATCAACCCCTGGTGCATTGAACATAAGCCTCGTGTTTATTCGTTCCATCGTTCTAGCAGGCAAACATCTTGCCTTTAGTTTGTGTTCAAGTGCAATTATTTTCCCACCCTCCTCAACCGTATGTCACAAGCATATCACGCACTATGTACACGCAATTTACTTTGTCTCTTATGTAGACTTATGATACATGATACGATATATAGGATGTTTGAATTCAAAATGCTATAAACAACATATTTCGCTATTCATTGTTTTCATGTGACGTCATCATTTTCGAAATTACAAATTAGCAATCCTACTGGCGTTTTAGTGTCATCAGGCAAAAGACCTTATCAAAACTTGGCGTTTTACGACGTTTAAGGACCTTCGCGCCCATTGCTTCTGCGCATCTCTGGTGCGCACGCTATTCATTGGTCACGCGCGTGCCACGTCATTTTCAAGCGCGCGCACCGAGTCGAAAACTCAACAAAATATAGAGCTGATGACCTTTGCGTTAACTTTGTGTGCGAATATTTTTGTTGGATGCTCGGTGGCCCCCACTTTTTTTTTAGGCAGATCACTTCCTTTTCTGATTCTTTCCATTATACTAAAAAAACAAAAAAAATCTGTACGTGGGAAGTTTTAATTATTTCTCATATACTATTCAAATAGGGTCGAATTGGTACATGGATACAGGTGTGCGTAACGTAGAAGTTGTATTTTTTAAGGCTAATTCTAGCTGATTTAATGGCATATGTAGCAAAGATCTATCAAATAGGCCTATATATGCTGTGTTAAACACACACAACTTAGATATGATTCTTCAACTTAAATATATACCGATAGTAATTAATCTGGCCAGAATCGCCTGAGTGGTTGGAAATCCTAGAAATGCTATGATCTGTGATGCGCCTTATCTTCAAAACGAGTTCGGTGACCCCCGATTTTTTTGACGTTTTTCATCTAATCTTATCATTTTCTACCTGCAGTCAAAGTTTTAAAAAAATCTGTACGTGGGAAGTTTTTGGGCGCGAACGTCCTTAAGCTCGATAGGTTTCTTCATTTTCTTTTAGAGGACATTTGAATTTCCAAGGTTATGCGTTGCGTGACATTAAATGGCGGTCCGAGAAGGCTCACGCGTAGGTCAAAAGAGCAGTTATCGCTTACGTTTTTGATAAATGAACAGTTCTTACACTAGAAGAAGTATTACCGTCAATGTCTTAGAACTCTAGAGTAATAATTTCTCATTTCAGTGGCAAAACTCAATGACAGATATTTCTGTAGGTTTCCGGCCGCCATGTTGGTGCCCCTCGGAAGGGCACCAACATGGCGTCTCCATACAAAGCTCTGTAAATTTAGGTGAAACTGTTTACCGAATAACGCGGTAATGAAAAACCGCACAGACCAAAATCTCCGCGATGTTTTTTGACTATCAATTATCTATCATATACCTGATTCTTGACTTAATTTATTGAATGGTTGCGATTTTTATTTTCGATGCAAACCACCAATAAGTTTACTTAAGACGGATATACATAGATATATATCTCTGTACATATATGTTACAGTTGGCAGTCAACGCTATAGACTTGCCGCATATTTGCGTTACAGACATTTAATGATTAGAGTATCCCTGTCTTCTTTCATAGACTAGGTATCTGTAGTATGAGGTTAAGATTCGGTTCCACTAGTGTTTTGTTAGACTTTTTCTTGAAATGAATAGTTGTTAAGAAGGCCTTTGGCTCAACACCTTGTTACTCACCAGTATCTGACAATATCATTGCGATCTTACATTAGTTAGTATAGTTGGTAGGTCCATTACATTCCGGTTTGACTTCAGCAGTTTCCCTGCCCATAAGATGCATAATGAACTGATAAGCTAAACTTACTATTGAGATCTACACAGCTGGACTGTAGAGTAAATCTTAGGTGTATATCTCTCCTCTGTCCTGTGACGTTGAATTGACCTAGACAATTAAACTTTGGGTTGGGATGAAGTGCTCCCATACAGGTCACTCTTTGCCCCATAGACTCACAAAATGGACTGGTTGCGATAGTAACCATGAGTCTTAACTACCTTACCCGACTAAGGACCTCTTTCAGGGTATTGTGACCTGTAGCCCTGGGGAGGATTAGGGACCTCTCACAGGGTATTGTGACCTGCAGCCCTGGAGAGGAGTAAGGACCTCTTTTAGGGTATTGTGATGGCAGGCCTAAAGAGGAGCAAGGACTCTTGCAGGGTATTGTGATCTGCAGCCCTCAAGAGGAGTAGCACCTCTCTTAGGGGATCGTGACCTGCACCCCTAGAGAGAAAGGGAGTGAGGGGGGTTTCGACCCCTCCCATCTTACCAAGCTAGACTAGTATTGCATTAGCGATAGTGCCTGTTGGAGTACTTCATTCCCAACCCCTTTCCCCACATCTGTTGTTGTTTGATTCTCGTTCTCATGGGTTGGGAGCATTAACAAGTATTTTGGGTCACTAAATTTCAAATTCCCCACCCTCTGCCATTTCAAACCTCGGTAAAATCCTTAATTCTTGTTTTGGAACTATTGTACGATTGTCCCATGCAAGGCAACATTATAAAAAGAAACAGATCCAAACCTGTCTTGTTGTCAACCATAAATAAATAAATAATGAACAGTAACATGTATGTATATTTTTCTGTCTTTATATTTTTAAATGTGGTATATCTTTATTACAATAATTGATAGATAAATTCTTATAATTTAATTAAATAATTAAATTCTAATAATTGTTAACCATTTTATCGTGAATGTTCCCGGAGTTGTCGTCCTGTGCAAACAGTTAGGAATCCGAAAATCCGTTTAGTGTAAACGACTACTAATTCGAATACTCGAAAACTGTAATGAATCCGGAAACATTTAAGAATCCGGAAAAATCTGCTCTAGTGTAAACCTAGCCTTTACAATTTGCACAAGCTTGCAGCATACTCGTCCACTACAAATCCATAATAATTTTAATTTTAGAATCGCTTGGCTATTGCAAACAAACATCGCATCTTTGCATGAGGTTGAAAGAGGCTTTTCTACGCTCTGTATATTTAGTTAGAGTTGAACTCTTACACAATGTATGTTCAATAGGGAGCTTTAGATTGGACTACCAGTACGAGATTGAGTACGAGTAAGACTTTTCAATTCCAGTTTCCAGGCTTCACATTACCACAACACTTACCCATTTCATCCCATGAGCTACTCTCTCTATCTAAAACCAACATGAAGCCCAGGCCTGTAGGGGGGGGGGGGGGGGTGGTGGAGGGGGTTCAAGGGGTTCGAGCGAACCCCCTTTGGAGGTCAATAATGGAGGGCTGAAAACAAAAACTGTTGATTTTCAGCTTTTAGCAAATAATAGAGGAATGGATAACAAACTTTGAGTTTGCAGCTTTTAAATTACCCTGCAAGAGAAAGCTAAAAGTATCGGCAAAGTATTAAGTATTAAGTATGATATGCCTGTCGATCTGGACGAAATTGTCAATCTATTTCAAGGACTCCACCCGAGGATTATGCAGTTGTCAAGTTTGCTTTACGAATAGTCCTGTCGTAAATTAGTAAGTGGCCTCAATATATATTAGTCAAAATAATCCCATCGTTGAAAATATTTCCTTATCAGGCGTTCGGGACTTCATAAATGGAGTCTCGAAAGACGAAAGGCAGGGAATACAATTTCGAGGGACTGAGGCGATACGTGTATTTAGTGCATATTGACGCTTTGACGCTGCTTTTAGTACATTGACGGCGGAGCCGGGGAGTGGGGGGCTTAAGCTTTTACCCTAAGATTCCTTTGCAGCACACGTCAAGCTGTTGTAAAACGTTTAGTGTACTAAGCTGGTATGTATGTAAGAATGCATCAAGCTAACAAAACGTGGGAAATATTGTTGTTATGACTAAAAATACCT
This sequence comes from Platygyra sinensis, assembly GCA_019787425.1. Classification (NCBI taxonomy): domain Eukaryota; kingdom Metazoa; phylum Cnidaria; class Anthozoa; order Scleractinia; family Merulinidae; genus Platygyra; species Platygyra sinensis. Next base: position 13,370 of record JAHPZR010000200.1, on the reverse strand, counting down.
GTTACTTTACACTCTATTAAGTTTCAAATATTGACGTGCACAATGCTGAAAATAGCATTTCCGGGGCTCTAGACTTCAAATTTTCTGGGGGGGAGAGGAGGGCATGCCCCCAGACCCCCCTAGAGGCTCACGCCGTCGGCGCTCGTATTTAATAACCCCCGTTAATAAATATTCCTGTCAATACGAACATCCTACCAAAAACCTCAGCTACGGGCCTGAAGCCGGAACGAGGGCTCCGGAAACATCACTGGTTTGAACTCGAAAATCGTACTTGCACTCATTCTCGTACTCGTACTCCAGCTCCCTATTGTGTGACCCACATACTGAGCTTGGGTTATCTGTAATGCCTATCCGAGTATTTTTTTGACAAAAACAACAATAACCCCACAGCTAACGAAAACGACAATCCTTTCCTTAACAAAAGTAGTTGGAACCTCTCCTACCCCTCCATGTATAATTCCTAATATGGAATACATGGAGAAGATAAAACTCGCTAGAATCGTTCTGAAATGCCTTCAAACGACGTAAAAACACAAATTATACACACAACAAGAAAAAGTTAATTTATGTTCTTTTCCCTTGTTTATCAAATTTAAAACTATAAATCAGCACCCATATCAATTTTTTAGGTCAACAGTCGAGCTTTGTTTGCTAGAACGCTGCAAGAAATCAAAACAGACGAGTCGTTGTTGGGATAAAGTTTGGCCATGCAGAATGGCCGATTTGTTGATTAAAGCTAATATGAAAAACCTTTAGAAAGAATCATAACTGCTAAGCTCTTGCAAAGGTAAGGGTACGAGAAAAAAGGCAAAGTGCCTTATCACAAATACATAATATAAATGAAGCGGAGGAAGGGAGGAGGAGAGTCAAACTCGCTGAGCGTGCCCGGCTTGGAGACAAAGAAGACGAACTCGAGAAACATGCCGCGTCTTGATATTGTCACGTCTTGGATGTAATCCAAAAGGTTAACAAGAGAATATACTTTCTTATATAACTTAAGCGTGTTATCATTTGTTTCTATCTTACTTGTATAAGGCCAGTTCTAGAATATTGTGCCCCTTTGTACCATCACGCACTGCCAAGAAATTATCAGCTGAAATCATGCGTGCCTGCAAAATCACACAAATCGCAATGATGCGAGGTCAATATTATCTCAATTAAAATCTTCGCTCCCTTTCCGTTTGTTCCTGTTTGTGTGAAGACTCGAGAGTACCACCAATAAATCTTTATTGAGACATCTCCATTGCAGAGGAAATCTACTATTTAAAAGCCGTCGATAGAAACTTTGTTCGAAATGGAGAGAACAACACGAACGTATTCGTCGCTTTAAGCCGGTGTATCCGAACAAATCGCTAACAATTTGCTCTTCTGACTTCGTCTTTCGGAAATATAAGCAAGACAGTGCCTTCCGTGTAAATGGTGTTTTGCAGCTCGCTAAAAGAGTCCCTCCGGTAACGAAAAACCTGAAACTTCACACTCATTCGCTTATTCCTCTCAGATGCTATGATTGCTTGACGGTTTTACACACCTTTTAACTGTATAATATGCATATTTTGACCGCGCGCGGAACGTCGCACATTTTGACTCGAATAGCCTTTTTCACTGTTAATTTTTCTTATTTGCATTGCAATGTAATCCGACGTGGATGCGAAGCAATTTCGGACTAAAACTGCAAAATAGCCCGAAATTGTCTCGCATACACGCTAGATTTTATTGTAATGCAAATGACGAATGCTAACCGTGAAAAGGGTATAGGAGTCAACTTTGAAACCGGAGAAGAAATTCGTACGCGCTAGTCCGAAGCCCAAACTGGAAAATTACTAATCAGAAGGTCATAGACTTCAATATTTTAGAATAAAAAAGTAGGCCAAAATTTCATTTCATAGGCACTTTAAAAGAGACTTCTATAAATAGGTAGCTTCTATTTATAAAAAAACGTTCTTGCGAGAATTTATTCAATGTAGAGCATTTCTGCGATAAGATATCGAGTACTTAGGTCAGACATGACTAACTTGACACGGTGCAATTAAACGGCACTGAAACGGCCTAAAACAGCAGATGTTCAAAATCCGGGAGAAACTCCCATATTGCTATGACAGTAGCTTCTGGAGGAATAAACTTACAAATTGCGATCTCATTTGTCACGTAGCGAAAGTGAAAGCTGCAAGGTCAGTGCATTCCATGGCTGATGTGATTCCTTTTTGTATCGTATTTAATATTCGGAGAAGAAGTGGTTTAGAAAAACATTAAACGATAAAAAATTGCAACAAAACGTGTCTTTAAACATTCTAGGATTTAAAAAAGCTAAACAGGTGAATTAAAATCGACGACGTTTCGACGATGTACACAATTCGCATCACTTACTCGGGCTCCATAAGGTTGAATACAAACATGCATAACAAAATTCCAGACGTTCTGCTTCTCTTAAAAAAGAATAATCAAATACAATTTTATTTTTTTATGCTCCTCTGTTACATGAGCTTTTTCTTACTTCCAGACGTATTTTAAATCTTAACTAATCACTTGGTGAGCAGATTCGAGAAAAGTCTAACAGGTATCGAAGGAGCGATGGTCAAGAAAAGTTCGAGCGAAAATCTCGCATCTAAAACTTATTAGATGTTCTTACAGTACATAAAATACAATACCAGGTATGTATCGAAACAAAACCTTTACGTAAAAAAAGAAAGAACTAATGTGGGAAAAGGGACAATCGGGTATGCTGCATGTATTATGTGGGACAAAATTCCCTTAAATCTTAAAGAACTAAGCATACACCAATTCTCAAAACAACTGAAACCTTATTTACTGTCAGAACAACAAAATTAAATACAACTTACGCATATGCTCTTTTTCTCAAAACAACTGAAACCTTATTTAACACAACTTAAGCATATACTCTTTCTCTCTTATTACAGTGCACATTTAAAACTGCTTCTTTTAAAATAATTTCTAATAAACAATTAGATTATGAGCTCGAGATTTCTGTGAGGTGATTACAAAAGAAGTTGCCTTTTAGGCGCCCGGGTAATGACACGTAACGCCCCTTCAAGCCACATTATCAATATGACTGTCGTTCATAATCCAATGTTACAGAAAAGAAATAAAGTTTTCCTTTTCATATGTTATTAATAATTTTGTTTTTACCTTGAACGGGGTGTCATTTTTCGGGTTTGGACCTTAAAATGGGTATCAGTTTTCGCTTTCTTAGTCCGTAAATAAGGTTGGTTCAACAACCTTTGCAGCACACCCCTGTCCAAAATTCGCGGAAGTAACCCCTACTGGGCTATGACTCACCATGACTATGTGATTTCGAAATCAAAGCTCTCATGGAATGGGGATTTCACAAGTATCTGTTACAACGCCCGAGTGTTTTTCACGTAGCTATCGTAAAATATTGTTATGATTTTTATAATGAGGCCATTGACATTTACGATTTTTGAAGTATATTTTTTATTTAGTAAAAAAAATTGGTTTGTTCATCGTGGTAAAGTACATAATAATAAAGGTATCGTTTGTCTTGCTATGTGGTCACTTGTGATCAGTGAATCTCCATGTGACCACATCATGAAGCAAACGATTAATAATTTAATGTTCTACTGTCGTTGCAATAATTTTGAATACCTTACTTTAATTCGCCAATAGGATTAAGTGACTTATGTCTCAAAATTTACGAAACATCGCTAAATTTAAGTGTCGCTAAATACGAATTTTCCAAAATCGCTAAATTAACGTGTGGCCAAAATTTCATGTAGTAAGGTATACCGAGCGTAGTTTATGATTAGACATGACATTTGTTTTAAGGTAGCATCCCACCCCAAATGTGACCATTTTGGGGAAAAAAATATTTTACGATAGCAAGATAGACCTTACTCCTATCTTTGTTTCAAAAAAGAAATTTCGAAAAAATATTGTTTCTACGAGAAGTTTTGGACAAAATACTGTTTTCTTGTTGACAAGTCACTCTAACAATCTGTCAACACATCATTATTATCTTACATACCATTCTTGTTTCGACACGCAATTTGTCACGGCCAGACCACGCAACAATATTTTCGCGGTGTTGCCATGTCTTCAAGAAAAAAGCGAAAGCGATCGAGCTGCCCTTTTGTGCCAAGGAGAGCGGTAAAAAGAAAAAAAGAAATTGCTTTGACATCGACAAGGATTAGGCTGACAAACTTGCCGCTAGCGACAAAGGGTCTTATCATACGCAGCACGAGTTCGAGGTTGTTGTGCCGGGCAATTGTGTACCTGGCGGTAATATTGTGGCTCTATTCATCTGTGCTGATCGTAAAGACCAGAAAGCAATTTGTATTGTTTCCTATCCAGTTTATTATCATTCTTACCCAGTTGTTCGCATCTCGGGAAGCATCACTGCCTTGGGAGTTTCTGTTTTACTGGAGTCAGTGGTAGCTGCGTGATTACCTCCCTTGCGCGTTCGGCTTTGCCTCTTATTGCTGGTAGTATTTGTCAGATTGTCTGATTTGTCCCGGTCACCTTTTTCCCCTTTTCGTTTTTTAAGGCATTTTTAACGTTGTTTTGGTCTATTCATATTACAAATTACCAATCAGAGGAATGAAAACTCCGTAAACTGGGATGAAGCACTTCCAATTCTACAGTAATAACTTACCTTCGGAGCGAGCGACCAACTGAAATGCAGAGTCAAATTCCCGCGCGGAACAGTATTTGACATCTTGTCTCGTTAGCATTTGAACGCTATTGTTATGAAGTAAGTTGAGCCGTTTGTTTGTAAACCGCAGGTAATTACTTTCACGCGTTGTTGTTTTAATCCCATTAAACCGGAAGAACGTCTCTGAAACTGTTTTGCTCTTTTTCTCGAAACTATATTTTCAAGAAATTGGGCGCACGTTTTAAGTTCGCGTGCAGCGAATTTTAAACCGTTTTAGCTCAAATTTGGGGAGAATGTTCCTATATAATGTAGCTCATAAACCGTGTCGGCGTTTTTGATTTTTCCCGTTCTTTCTAGAGTTATAAACAAATGAAGGAACAGGAGCGATATTTTTTCGAACCCCGAAGTTTAACCGTGCGTAAAAAAACAAACCAGGCAAGTTCTCAAAATCCGCCGACACGGTTTTTGAGACAAAGGTGTTAAGAACTCGGCGCAATGTCTGTCTCTTCCTTTTGATCACTTCCGACTGCACAGGAACTGAGTATTGCAAGCCATGTACTTTTGCAAAACGATCGCTATATTTTCAAGACATTTATCTTTTTTCTTTCAATAAATACAGTATGGTAATCTTCATTCATTAAGCTTTCAAAAAATATATAGTTTGTCAGGGTTTTTATTTAACGTCTCGCCTTGAAACGGTGCAAACGCGAAGCGGTCATTTGGGGTGGGATGCTACCTTAAGAGATAGTGTGAGAAATACCGCTGTGTCGCTTAAAATTGCTCAAAATTGTTAAATTTGACGAGATTTTTCGCCGTCGAAAGGGAGCCCGATCCAGAGAGGGATTACATTGAACCATCGCTTCAAAAACGACAATCCTTTCTATAACAAATGTAGTTGGAACCTCTTCTCCCCCTCCATGTATAATTCCTAATATGGAATACATGGAGAAGATAAAACTCGCTAGAATCGTTCTGAAATGCCTCCAAGCGCTGTAAAAACACAAATATTTATACACACAACAAGAAAAAGTCAATTTATGTTCTCTTCCCTTGTTTATCAAATTTCAAACTATAAATCCCCACCTGTATCATCTTTTTAGGTCAACGGTCGAGCTTTGTTTGCTATAGTGCTGCAAGAAATCAAAACAGACGAGTCGTTGTTGGGATAAATTTTGGCCACGCAGAATGGCCGATTTATTGATTAAAGCTAATATGTAATACCTTTATAAAGAATTATAACTGCTAAGCTCTTGCAAAGGTGAGGGCGCGAGAAAAAAGGGCAAAGTGCCTTATCACAAATACATAATATAAATGAAGCGGTGGAAGGGAGGAGGAGAGTCAAACTCGAGAAACATGCCACGTCTTGGAATTGTCATGTCTTGGATGTAATCCAAAAGGTTAACAAGAGAATATACTTTCTAGATCTTATATTACTTAAGCGTTTCAATGTTCCAGCACCTGTTATCATTTGTTGCTATCTTACTTGTACAAGGCCACTTCTAGGATATTGTGCCCCTTTGTACCATCATGCACTGCCTGACTACTTAAGAAGATTCTGGATTCAAAGCGAAATTTTAACGGACCTGCAGATCCTATGATCACGGCGGATCGCGGTTTTATCCAGTTTTCTGGTCCGGATTTTGGATTTTGGTGGTTAGGAAGTTGGGATCGTGGATCTCAATGTTCCCCCGCCGGATGTGCCGGATGTCATGCAGTGGGGAAAATGCCAAGAAATAGTGAGGCACTTGAGCTTGACGTGGCCACGAGTGTGCTCTTTTTTCTCATATCCGCAAGGTTTTGTTTTGATGCAGATGTTGGTTACATAAATATTTTGTTGGTAGTCATCCTCAACACTAAAACACAATATCGCGCTGCCAATTCAAGGCAACTGCAACAAGTAGTCGCTTTGTATCTCGCCTATCATCTAACGCAGCTAACAATTTGCGGTTTAGGATCGGATTTAGTTGATTTTTTGAGCGGATCGACGGATGCAGCCATTGATTTTAGCGGATCGGTGTATTTGCATACCCCTATTCACCACCCCCCCCTTTTTTTTAAGTAAGGATATCGAACGCATCAAAAACGTGCACTCTCAATTATTTCGCCAAGCTTTTCTTACGATGACAGCCTGGCGATGTTCAACATGGCATCTTTAGGTGACAGACGCATAGATCAATGTAAAAGATTTTTTGATTCTATTGCATCTAATCCAGATGATAAGTTGCATCATCTTCTCTCTCCCAAGAACTATTGCCATTATAACCTAAGAAGACAACGCCACTTAGCAAATCCAGTCATGGGTACCAAGCGAATTGGAGCACATAATCGAACATAATCCGGAAGCCCAAACGTAAAATCTACCTCGATATAACGAATTACAATGTCATCAGGCAACAGAAGATAATGATGGCAAGTCAGGTGCGAAAGAGTGAGAATTCCTGCGTTCCCTCTCCTCAATGGAGGACACATTTGTTTGAGGACTCAAGCCAAAAGACAGAGGCAATCTACATAGAAAGAATTCTTTCATTCTCTACTTGCACAAATCCCATGATACACCTCTTTTACTCCCAAAAAATTTGCATAGGCATTGTTTTAGATTACTCTTGGGACCTGTTCATGTCCCAGGAGAAATTGCAAACCATGAGCATGCAAAATTTGGGGGGGGGGGGGGGGGGGTTAAAGAGGTGCATTATGGTATTGTGCAAGTAGTGAATTAAACACAAACTGCTGCTGGTTTTTGTTTCCTAGCATCACCATTTTTTGTTTAAGTTTTGTTATGCACAGAACTCAATTTGCGTGTTGAGAAACTGGAGAAACTCTTGATTATCATTGATATAGTTATGTCTGGACTGTAAAAGCTTTTGGCAAAGGTACAGATATTAAAGCAAAAACGTTTAATCTTTGAAATCCGGAAATGTTGGGTAGTGCAACATAACAACACCAAAGCCCGTTTCCTTGTTTACGTACACAATTTCCTTTATAACCTCTGCATGTTGCAACATTTTTAAATCCCTACTCTGAAAGTGTCGTTCTTTTGTACAGTAAACAAAGGCTGCACTGGTGCTCAAAAGTGAAAATAGTTGACACTGAAAGCTACCATGCTTAATGAATTGCATCTCAAAAGTCACCTGTGTTACAATCCGCAATCATTAACTATGACCTCGATATAACGAACATTTTGGTCGTTTCCCCTCAAGTTCGTTATATCGAAGTTTTCGATATAACGAACCCTCCATTTAACGAACAAATTTGGCCGGTCCCCAGCGACTTCGTTAAATCGAGGTTCTACTGTATCTATCTATCTATCTATCTATCTATCTATCTATCTATCTATCTATCTATCTATCTATCTATCTATCTATCTATCTATCTATCTATACAAGTCGCTGAAAGCGAGGCTAAGTTATTTTCCAGTGAAACTCGTGATTATTACCAATCAATTCGGTATTGTTATCGAGGTCACAATATTGTCTTGGGATGGTCTTGTGGTTATTACCAATAAATTTGCTATTATTATCGAAGTCACAAGATTGTCTTGTGATTATTGCTCAACCAGATTGTACCTTCGGACCCCGTCTCAATTTAGTTCGAGCCCTCTGTGCTCCCAGCCTTTCCTCGTTATTCTAAGCTCTTGGTTGAAAATTACCTCTCCGGAATCGTGGGTAGAAGCCATAAACGCTTTTATTTGCTGGCAAATAAAATTTATTTTATTGTTTTCCCCTTATTTTGAACTATTATGTACGATCGTTATATTCCCATACCAACTACGCTCTTACGCAATGTCAAACTCTTATTTAAAATAACGCTCTTACGTAATCGTATAATAACGCTCTTACGCAATGTCAAGTGCGGCGAGAGGAAGGGAAAGAACGCCTTTCGGCAAACTAAACAAAAGGCCGGTACGCAGTATACCAGCAATGAGCGACAAAGGTAGTTGAGACACTTTTAGAAAACGACACTTTTCGATATTGAAGCACTTGTTCTATTTTAGCTGCATCTAGCGTTAATTCTCTGATACCCCCGGCCCCAATTCAATGTTGTGTAGGTGCTGTGGTCTGTGCAGTTGAAGAAATAGAAAAATCAATATTGTTTGGGGAGGAAAGGGGCAAAATGTGTCCAAGACGCTCGAAAATCAAATTTTACTGCAAAGTGTCGCAACACTTTTGCCGCTTATTGGGGTCTCTCCGTAGGCGGAAAGACCTTCTTGTAAAGTTTAATAACAGGCGTTCTTTTGCTTTCTCTCACCGCGCTTTTTTTTACTTTTCTGCGCTATTTTTGCGCTGAGCCCTCAACTAACTGAGCGCCTGGAAGAGGCTAGGATGTTGTGTTGTCTGTGTTAGTTTTGAAACACCGATATTTAATCAATTTCTTATGTAACTTCCTACCGATTTATTATCAGCTATTATTCCGGGGGGGGGGGGGGGGTACTTCCATTTCCTTTTCACTTCCTTTTCACATCCTATTACTAATTTTGTTTTTTCCTTGAATAGGGTGGTATTTTTCGGGTCCGGGCCTTAAAATGGGTACCAGTTTTCGCTTTCGTATTTCTTAAATAGGGTTAGGGCTCAATAACCTTCGAGACACCCCTATCCAAAATTCGCGGGAGTACCCCTCCCCCCCCCCCACCCAAGTGCGTGATATCAAAATCATTGCTTTCATGGAATCGTGATTTTCACAAGTATCTAATAGTTCTAGAAATTTTTCTGTTACAAAATAGTCTTTATTGTGGGCCACGTTTCTTGGTAACGCCCGAGTTTTTTGACGTAGCATAGGCAATATAAACGACGCGCAACTCACGCTTTTAGTCAGTGATTGTTTTGTGAAATTACACGGCCACCGTTCTACGATCAGAGGATCCAAGTTATCGCTATTTCAAGTATTTTTCGCTGTGTCTCTGCTTTCTTTTGGTGCGAGTCGTCAACCAAAGTACGTACTTTTTTATTTGTTGTGATTTATTTGCTAAGTTGCGAATTGTTAGTCTTTTCGTTATCACAAGAGGATTCATTTAGTATCTAGGTCAATCGGTGTCAATAATGATCTTTGAGACAAAGTTGCACGGAAACATTGGAATCTCGGTTCCACTGTACCATTGACTGAGCAGCTAGGTTACTAATCGACTTCAGTACACTGACAATACAACGGTATATTTTGTGGCAGAAATGGGGATCAAACAATACACCAACGGAGCTTTTACTCCTGGTGTCTAGATAACAGGCTTACACTACACCCCAAAAAGAGTGAGGTTATGCTCTTTTATATAATAACCTAATCAATGCACACGCTCTGATTGGTCAATCAGCTATGGTTTATTGTGCCAGTAAACTCATGGAAAAATCGCGCGTCTTCTGAATTACTATATAAAAACAATAGACCACAAGTTTCTATGGTTTATAGGCTGTTATATAATAACCCAAGTTATTCTCACATTTTGATTGGTTCTTGCCTATGATCTATTAGAGGACAGATGCAGCATTGACGTCATCAATACAAAGTTTTTCCCTCTGCAGTTTTAAAATGGCGGAAAGTTTTGAGAATGACCATAATATTTTACGTGACTGGGCAAAAGATAAGGTCCAGAAAAAGTCTTGCCGATGCATTGAACAGGTTCGAGAAGCAGAAAAAAGAAAGATAAAGCCGTTTCTTCTAGAAAATGATCCGAGAAAAAAATTCTTGACTTGAGGCAGGCTCAAACCAGCGTCTACTTTAGGGAGAAAAAAGGAGTACGTGGAAAGGCAATTAAAATATTTGAGTGCAAGTTAACCCCTAACTCCTTGTTTGACCTTTCTTCCGACATATTCATTGCACATTCGTCGAGTGGGAGGTTCCTAATATATTGTGTAGGTAATTTTAACAATCTTGGATACGCTTATCTGGTGTAGTCTGTTAAAATCTAACTTGAAACAATAGTTAAACAACTTTTTTAACAATTACATCAGCTCGCAATTGATCACTTTTTGAGTTTCTGATCCTGGAAAAAAAAAAACCAACAAATCTTACCCAGGCCAATAAGGCGTATAAACAAGAACTGGCATAACACGATGCATATAAAGAGCTAGAGCAGTGAGAAATACAAAACGCAACAGTAAGAGAGTAAGTAAGGAGACGTGACCCCATATAAAGCATTCATGAAGTCATCTTAGTCCGAGACGTTGCCGCGAAGAAAGTACCGCTTCTTTCTTATCACCAAAGCTAACTCCGTTGTTCAGACGCTCTGTTCTTTTTCAAATAAATTAATCAAAGATAATGTTTCGTTTTTATGTTCCATGTTACATGAGCTCTTTCTTACATCCAGATGTACTTTTACTCTAAACTACTCACTTGGTGAGCAGATTCGCGAAAAGTCTAACAGGAATCGAAGGAGCGATGGTCAAGGAAGGTTCGAGCGAATCTCGCATCTATGCCTACAATTTTGATTTTTCAAGTTAAATATTGGTTCCGGCCGCTGATTTTTTGTCCCGACAGTTTTGAAGTTAGAGCTAGACAAAAGTTTGTCAAAGAACGCACGTCGCTCAACAAATCACCAGCACAATTGTTTGCAAAGTTCTGCCTAATTGATGCGACCGGAGTTTTTCCCGCTTACATTGATTGTCATTATTGAGCTCTTTCGATTTTCAATTTCGCGCCATTTTTACCAGTTTTTAAAAGCGCGGCAGTTTATTTCCAAGGTAAATAAACAATCGCTTCACTGAGTTTGGTGCGAAACTATGCTAGGATATTTGTCCGCGGACATTACCTGTTCCGAGAAGCGAACAGTTTTCTATGAGCTTCGAGGAACAGATAACGCCCAAGGACAAATATCCGAGCTTATTTTTGCCCCAAATGGAGGCTATTGTGTTTATTATCTTTCAAATCTCTTTCGCAACGCGAACAGTTTTGAAAATTGGGGAGTGTCTTCGGATATTCTCCAGTTTTAGCTGGGGAATATTCAGTCACGTGACGTGCTTAGATCAGACCACTCGCGCGTGAGCGAAAATATTTGTTTTACGATAACTGCAGAAATTTCTCGCGCGCCCTTTGCCAATATGCAGACAGACACATGAATTTATAATTTAATTAAGCGATGCGTCAACAAGTGAGAGGAGAGGAGACAATTTGACAATTTGTTATCGTTTAAAACAAATTGATCAGTTTTTCATGCGTCTGTCCTGTTATTGACAATGAATTTCTTCATAACATTGTCAAAGTAGTCTGTGGATCCACTCGGCTATCGCCTCGTGGGTCCACAGCTACTTTCACAATGTTATGACGAAATTCATGATCGATAATAGGACAGACGCATGAAAAACTGACGTCAATTTGTTAAAAAGATTATAATTAACAATTAGATTATGAGCTCGAGATTTCTATGAGGTGAAAGTTGATGAGGCCGAAGGCCGAATCAACTATCGCCTCATAGAAATCGAGAGCGGATGATCTAATTGGTTTAGTAGAATTTTAACTGAAATCAGCGCAAACAACGCTTTCCAATGATTTTACCACGCATTATTGAACTTTACCCTTCAACAAAATTGCACGTATCGAACTGTCCTTGGCAAATTTGCAGTTGTTTACGGGCGTACCCGCTTTTTCAACATTTTCAAGTTTTTAAAGTCAGGAAACCGTAAATGTGCTTCTTTTAGTCTTCTCAGGAATTTAATTACCCATTTACGTCTAAAATCCCTTCCAAAACTTTGGAAAAACTAAAAAAACATCGCATTTCGTGGACGACCGGCAGGCACCGTACTCTAATGGCTGATAGTATGCGAGTAGCTCAGCCAATCAGATCGCACCATTTGCATAAGTATACTAGTACAATTCTACTGATTATAGATAGAATAGTTCTTTCGACTATGTCAGTGGATTGCAGGAATAATCTTAACCCAGGTGCAATGGGGTTATCTTATCTTGTTTGTCCAAAGCACATAAACAAAATGTTTGGAAGCCAAAATGCTAATAAATTTAAAAGTAGGGGCAGGAGCCCATTGTGGTAGGGGTCAGAGAGGAATTCTGAACACCGCAATACCGCAAAACAAATTCGGCAAACACTGTAATATCGCACTCAGGCACTAAAAGAATCCCCAAATACCACATGTGTACTTTAACAAATTCTTATAATTGCTATATCTTTGCTCTAAATTTAGCATACAGAGCAGTGCATGGTTTAGGTGTGACATCGACTGTCGTATTTGGCAATTCTTTTGTTTTGGTATTGCAGTTTTCAGAACCCCTTAATGTCTCCCTGTTAAATAGTCTTCGAAGCACTTTCGTTTTTCAATTTTAATCAAGTGCATATAAGTACTGGTCATCTATTTCTTCGCCACTAGATATCAACCAGCTGAACTGAAGACCAGGCGTTATTATGGATAAGCTAGCCCTGCTTTTGGTAAGTAATTGTTGTGGTTTCTTTTTCGTAACAATAAATACAAGCAGGAAAATTGCCAGAAAAAAAATCGGCTGTCAGCCGATTTTTTCTTTTCCATTTTTTTTCCGACTTTTTTCTTCCGGGAACTGAAAGATCATGCAATTACAAGGTCTGACGTTCAGTGCGAAAATAGTAACCAAGTTATTTAACAACTGTATTATTCCACTCCGCTTGCTGACTAAGATACTTCGTATGACTTCCAGAAACTCTTACATTTTGAAGAAAATATTTGTTTCAATGCGTGTCCTTAGTGGCAATCGTGTTTCTGTGACATGGGAAAAAACAATTCGAACTTCCATGCAGGCTCGTTTCTCATACCGGTGACCCACGCACGCCATCGGA
>JAHPZR010000199.1:0-2500 GCA_019787425.1 Platygyra sinensis | reverse complement strand
ATTCACAACAGAACTTGTTATATTTTGATAAAAGGTCCTAATACAACGCATAAAAGTAGGACCAAAGTTAAAAGCTGATAGCGTTTCTAACATAAAATTCCTGTTAACCGAGTCAAATGCTTTTTTAAAATCAATTGCTACCATTAAGCCTTGGATCTTTTCTCTTTCTGTAAATTCTAAAATATCATCTATTGCCTTAACTGCGTCAAATATAGACTTTCCTTTTACATATGCATTTTGATTGTAATGTACTATATCGGGTATCACCTCTTGAAGTCCCCTTGCAATTGCTTTTGATCCGATCTTCCATGTTTATCATGAGCACGTTTTCAGAGACATTAGCCTACCGAACAGATCTAGCCAACCGCGAATTTCGGTGGTAAAATGTAAATTCGTTTTCTACCAAGGATCTTCCTCGGCGGCGGCGGCATCGTCGTTGCTTAAGTTCCCTGTTGAAAATATAAGTCGTTCAAAATGAATATCAAATTGCATATCATTATGTTAAAAAAAATCATAGTTTCGGATATCAGGTGTCGATAAACAAGACTAAACTTTTTGACTGCTTCAAAATCTCAACCCTGTTCCGGCCAAAATTTTCGTTTATGAAATTCGTGCTACTGTTTATTGTCATAATCGTATCTATAACAAATTTCTCGATCGTGAGTGGCTCTCCGCAAGCCTATTTGTCACGTAATCGGCGTGAGATCACTGGATGTCCAATTACAGGTATCCAGTTTGAACTTTTTGTGATTGGATATCTATAATTGGATACCCACGTGATTCGCACATCAATTACGTTCGCTTTAATGACTTATTTCGCGATGTCTCGCACAGTTTTCTAAGCTTCTGAAAAGCGCTACCGGCCACAGACGTTGTCGCTCAAAAGAAGTTCTTAAAAGACATTTTTAATTCCAAAACTTGTTACGGATACGATTAATTAGTAATTGGACTTCGTGTAGTACAATTCGTATAGGAAATCGGTCTGTTCGAGAAACAATTAGGGATTAATTGTACGCGTGAACAGATCCACGAGTGGAAATTAGAAAAAGTCCGATCTGTTCACAAATACAATTAATCCCTAATTGTTTCGACAAAGAAGACCGATTTCCTTTTAATAATACGGCAACCGTGAATACAAGCTTCTGGCTGACGTCTTTTTGCTATTGAGGGATGCTAGAATGAAGCAACGGTGTGATAAAATATGCTAGTTTAGTCTTTAAGTTTCTCAACAATTTGCGCAAAAGTTCTCCATGCGATATTATTCGAAAACGAGCCACATAGACGAGCAAGTTCCAAGTTTGCAACATTAGGTTCAATTTCATTGGCTTTGAAGCTGTCAAAACTCTGAACGCATGAGCGACTTTTTGATGAATAATCAACATGTGCAGGAAAGAAAATGCACGTCGAAACCAGTCGAGACGGTATCAAAAGCGTTTTATTTATTGACAAAACTTGCGTGAAATCGTTTTAAGAAAAGTTTACAGCCTTAATTTAAACTATGACATGGAGCTAAAGATACAAGGACGAGTTCATTCGGGAAAACTGAGGATAACTGTGCAAAGACAAGTGAAGTGGAAATAGGAAGACTAGTTCAAGGTGACCGGTGTCTTCGTCAACGAAGTTTGTAAGTTTTTAAGATTTTCAAACCATGGACTTAAATTGCTTTGCTTGGTCCGCGGCTCATGAATTCTTCAGAAACGCCAGCTGGACATTTTTGTTACTAGTCGCCTCCATTCTTGGAACGACCGTCCTTCCTTGAATTAGATATTCTCATCTTCGTAGGGCTTGACTCGGCAAACATGACATATGGTCGCGGCCATTTTCATTCTTTGCAGACTTGAAGCGTTCATTGCGCGAGTTGTAGTCTTCTTGCCTTCCTCTTCAACCAAAATGTTGAGACACTAAGTACCAAGTTGTGTTTAGTCGACAAGCCGATCCCGACTCTGGCTCGCAGCTGCCGTCTTTCTTCTTTGACTACTTTAATTCGGTGTAGAAATCTCCGAGAACCTCTTCAAGATGCTCGAGCGAGAGATTTTCAATGCAGCCTTTCGGATTTTTCCTCTCGGTAGCTCACTCCAAATATCTGCGTAGCTAAGTTTTGGTCGATTTTGTTTTTGTTTTTATTTACTACTGCTTCTTCATACAAAGCATTTCTTGTTTGTCGTCAACGGCAAACTTGAATTTATCCGATCAAATGCAACCGATACAATTAAAATTTAATTGTTCAGCTATCGATACAATTTGGGATAAATTGATCAGCTTCCAACCAATCAGAAGCGAGTATTTACGGTTGCAGTATTATTAAGGGAGTAATCGTGCTCGTAATTTCAACTCGGCCTCGTGCTCGTCCGGTTTTAAAATTCCTCGCACGATTACTCCCTGAATTGTACTTCACTAGGTCCAAATACTATTGCTAAACAATTACCAGATTTTTTAACAATTATGATAAAGTTTCCATATAACGCGCGCTCTGACTGGCTGAAACAGCGTGCTTTATCAG